>JAADXR010000520.1:0-21276 GCA_023337935.1 Elongisporangium anandrum
GCTTCTGGATCTGCACAGAGAGCATTTGGCGCTGGGAGACGACCTGACGCGTCCCTCAGCCGCTGCTACTTCCAGCTTCTCGACCACAGACTCCGGACTCCAGGACGAATTTGGGCTGGTCAACAAGGACGAGATGGTTCACGTTGCAGCGTCCGTCGCCAAACATACGGCACGTGTGCGTGAGAAACACCACGCGAGTATCCTGGGAGAAGTGGCCAGCTGGGATCCGCAGCGATTAGCACTTGCGCCATAAGCTGGCGATGGAGCGCGTGCCGTAATCCGAAGTGAGTCAGCTCCAGTAGATCGCACTCAAAAAGCCATGCTTTCAGCCGGAAACGAGATGAAGAACAAGCCAAGTGGCGCATACATTAAGCAATGAGCTTCTCTCCCAGACTCTAGCTGCCGGTGAAGACGCGAAACCCGTTGTTGAGCCCTCCGGTCAAGCGATCACATTTATATGTGTCAAGCGAATTTGAGCAGCAGAAGAGCCCAATGCATGCCGAAGTTGTGAAGCGTCGACGTCATTTTGAGATCCCGCCCATGGAGCACATCGCAGTGGAGTTTGCGCCCGATTACTCCAGAACTTTCGAAAGAGCAGATGGTCCGACCCTTGATCAGCAAAAATAGGAACCAGCTTCGTCTACACAGGCGCTGACTTCTCCCGTATGATGCACGTGCATCGAAGAGCAACTCGTGAAAAATTGAGAAAGCCACCGCAAAGGTTGACGAACGAACTGGCGCTTGCTGCGGTGGAAGATCCACGCCTCGTCATGAGTGTGGGTGGCTGTGAGCACCGCGTGTACTTGATACTGTACGTTCGAAGTCGTCGTTATCAGGCGCCCAGCAAACGCGCGATGCCGTGCGGTTGAGATCAAGCGAGTGAACTGAAGGTTTTGGGACCCGAACAGATCCAGTGCGTGTTGGCGTCACAATTGCATTGCGAAAACCACCCTTCTGAGAGACGGAGCCTTTGCCTTCCGGCTGTGAAGGCCCACGCACAGATGGGGAACCGCACTCCAGAAGACGTTTGCACTGGACAAGAAGGATGAGATGATGGTCCATATTGTAGCGACATTTGCCGAATACACGGCAGAAATGCCACGCGAGGAAAGAGTAGTCGGTCGTGATCTTTGAAGATCAGCACAAGCGCCATCACCACAACATCTTCCTTCCACCCAGTTCTGACAGATCGCAGAAGTGCCATCAAGTGGAACGACGCACGGCTCTTGGGAACATAGCCATGTGCCTCGCTCGTTGACTCGAGAGCGACAGCAACCATTTGTAAACTGCGTCAGTTTCGACCGGACTGGAGGAGCCAAAGGCTGTGCGATCGACGGAAGATCCATCGCTGTCGTTGAGCAACAGTCGTTTAGCGTAAGCGCGTGGCAATAGGGTGAGCGATTTAGGCCATTGTCAGGCGCTCAGCAAATCCCACCCACCGAGCGGTTATACTAGTGTCCACGTGCGTCGCCCTCTTCCGATCCCTGACGACACGAATCAGATGGAGCAGCAAAGGCCGCAATGGCGCGTCACAGCCAGAGCGATCGGCACCGAATCAACTCTTCAAGGTTTGCGCGGTTTCAAATATCCACTTGTCTGGAATTTTCAGAAAGAGTTCAGCTGGACGTTTGACCACGAAGCAATCCTGACTTGCAGAGAACCACCGGCCTGCTCTATGGCGCATCCCAGAGGAGAAGAGACGACGGACAGTCAGAGCATTAAGAAGCTGCAGTGCACGGCTTCGGAGCTCACGTGTGCGCTCACTCGTGCACGGCCAGACTCGTTCGCGTCCACTGTGGTGATCCACAAGTCCATCGTGCTGTACTGTATCATTCAGCCATCCGCTTCGAACCGCCACATCACATGCATGGTCTCTCAACCCATGCAGACTGAACCCTCGAGGGCGCGTTTATGCCCGACTGTCGACTGGAGTCAGCGTCCCACTTTCAGTCTGCCGCCTAGCTATGGCTGGCAGGGGCCAGGCCGTCTGCCTCATTCCGCCTTTCGCGTCAAATGGCCACAGAGGTCCCCGAAATGCTCTTCCCGTTGCCCGATGACCAGCTGCCGCGCGTGGACATCGACCCGCTGACGGTCGCAGAGTGGAAGGCCGAGGCCCAAGACGCCATCGCCAGCTTCCTCATGGACACGAACTCGTGGTTCTACCGCTTCGACGCGTCCGATCCAGGCTTCACACGCGCCTACGACAAGAACGGCACGCGCGGCTGCATGCGCGTGATCCCGGACACGCGCACAGTCGAGTTCCTGGCCCAGGCGGAGCTGCACATGACCATGGAGGACGTGGTCTACGCCATGCACTGCGACACTACGCAGCAGCAGCGTGCCATGCACGCGCAGCTGTCCCAGCACATGTGTCTCGACACCGCCATCCTCCAGCTCTACGAAGGCGCCACGAAGGAAGACCCGTTCCACCGCGTGGCCATGGTCTGGATGGCGATCTCTCCAGACAGAACCGTGCCCCGCGACTACATCCACTTCGACTTCAGCTGCACCACGAAGGACGCCGAGGGGCGAGCAGTGCTGGTGCAGTATCGCAAGACGCACGACCTCCGACCGGACCAGCTCATCAGAGACCACACGCTCAAGATCAACCGCCGCTACACGCACGGGATCTCGACCTTCCGCCTCAACAACGCAGGCCGCGTGATCACGACCACAATGGGCCACATCATGCTGGAGACCAAGTTCTCGCTCCTGGTGCTCAAGATCATCATGCCGTCCGTGTACAAGAGCACAGTGAACCACCACGGACTGCTGGAGGCCAAGGCGCTGCAGCAGGTGGGCTTTTCAGCAGAGAAGCTGGCTGAGAGGAGTTCAGCCCCGGCCTCAATGTGCCAAGTGTGCCGCAAGAGCTTCAACATGATACGGCGGCGGAAATGGTGTCGGGGCTGCGGCCACGCCATGTGTCGCAACTGCACGATGAAGATCGCTCTGCTCAAGGACGGAGTGCTGCTGGCACCTCGCCTGCCGGTGGCGCATGCGCGCTTCTGTCTGCGGTGTCTGCTACACGCGAGCGAGCAGAGGATCAAGAGCGACCTGGAGCACGAGCGCTCGAGGATCGAAGAGCAGCCGCAAGAGCTCCCCAGGAAGATCGTCCGTCTGGTGGACGAAAGCTCCATCGATGGACTGCTGGATCTGCACCGAGAGCAAATGGAGCTCAAGAACGACGACCCAGTCAAGCTGAGTATCGGCAGTTCAGCAGCCACGTTCTCGACCATGGACTCCGCCCTGGAAGAGGAAATTCTGACAGACGCCAGTGCCAAGGCCGATGAGCTGGCGCTTGTTGCAGCGTCAGTGGCGGAGCACGCGGCGCTTTTGCGCCAGATGCACCAAGAGCACTACATGGGCAAGCGTTCAGTCTGATCCAGTGGCACGATACGCCGGAGCAAAGGTATGCGTCCAGGCAAGGACGCGAGAGATGGATCGCCCAAAGCAAATCGCAGTTGAAAATTGAAGTCGCCAGCGGAAGCGCGAGAGCGGAAACCTTTGCGTTTCTACTGTAGCCATCATACGCCAGAGAGTAACCAGATGCCTCGCTGGATTCACTCACTGCCTCAATATGCAGCGACACCACTGCGAGTTGAAGGATTAGCAGTCTTGCCAATCGTATGTAATTAACGAGTTGTCTTGTTGAGGGTGTTCTTTCAAAAGCTTCCCGCCTGTCATCAGCGTTCGTGTTTCAGCCGCCCAACACGCTCAGCTGATCACACCAAGCGTGGGAAATGATGACCTTAGCGATGCAGCTGATCGACGATTGGAGAGATTCGGTGGTGGGCCACTTCAACCACGCTCGTGTTGGTGTCATTTTCATCCATCCTCTCACTCTTCGGATTGGCTTCAAACTCTGAATCAGTCACATGGCGGCTCTCAAAGATACCGCAAGAGATTGAACTAACAGAGTGACTGTGCTTTGGGTCCAGCATTCCAACTTGGGAGACCTAGAGTTCAGGAGGCCCAACACAACTCCATCTCAAGAGACCAGAGCGTCTGAGCAGGGAGGGAGCTCTTGAGCAGAAGATGTTTAGTGAAGCAGAGATGAGCTCGGGCGTCAATGTCATGGCAGAAACAGTGCTCCCTGATGGCTGATCGATGCACCTCGCACGCCACTGCCGGTATCTCTCTTGAATGTGTTTGCAGCTCTTGACTAAGTGGTAAACACACGAATGAGGTGCCCGCCATCATCATTTCCGTGCAATGATTGTCGACTTACAGTAGGTACGCGCTGCGTCGCGAGGTACCAAATGCCAATGTTATTGACGCATGGCTTCCACTGTTCGCGCACGCCACCGGCCGACGGGACCGGCATCCTGTATTACTCCTTCGGCAGAGACCAGCCACCGTGAATACTTCTCCCAACGATCGCGCGTTCGTGCCGAGTGGACTTCTGCGGATGCATAGCGCTTGTGCATTTAACTGTATGTTGCACCGGTCTCCTGGTCTCCTTCTGACTGAGAGGCACGGGCTCCACCTGCGTTGGCGCTGCTCAACTCCACGAATGCCCATTCAGTTAGCAGAGCTGCTCGTCTCATGAACAAACACACATCCAGCAGGAAGCGATCGCGTTAGGCACGCCATCGAGATGGAGGTCGGTACGGTACACTGAAGGCGGGCCCACGCGTTGGATGAGTGAACGACTGGCTAGAGAGGCTTTGGCTGCGTCTGGTTGTTGACTCCCGGTCTTGGATTACTGTATGTCGCATCGCACGCATTTTGACCTGCTGCCGTTGGGATTTGCAGCCACTGCGGCGGTTCTGCGCTGTTGGATGATCGAGTCCACGATGCAGACGTCACATTGGCTTTTCGTCCCGCTGTTGCTGAGCTCACTTGTCAAACCAGCGCAGCACCGACCAATACTATGAGCAAGTTCCCAGTGCGAGAGGACCAGCTGCCTCGCGTGCACGTGGACACCGAAACGGTCGCGCAATGGAAGACCGAGGCCCAAGAGGCCATCGCCGCAGTGCTGGCCGACCACGGATCCTGGTACAACGCCTTCGACCAGTCGAATCCGGTCTACAAGCCCATGTACGAGAAGAGCAGCAGGATCGGCCGCATGCGCGTGCTGCCGGACTCAACCACGGTCGAGTATTTGAGTCGCGGCGAGCTGCACATGACGCTGGACGACCTGGTCCACGGGCTCAAGTGCGAGACCACAGCTGAGCAACGCCTCGTGTACGCTCAGCTGTACGACGACATCTGCCTCGACGGCGCGATCCTGGAGCTGTACGAGCCCAGCACGATCGAAGACCCGTTCTACGGCGTCTCCATGAAGTGGGTCGCCTTCACGATGCCCATGAACGCCACGCGCGAATACCTCCACTTCGAGTACAACTGCACGACCAAGGACGCCGAAGGCCGCACGGTGCTGGTGAACTATCGCAAGTCGCCCGATCTGACGCCTGAGCAGCTCACGGACCACTCGCTGGGCTTCACGCGGCGCCCGCACTACGGCATCAGCATGTTCTGTGAGCTGGACGACCAGCGCGTGATGCTCACGGCCATGGGCCACGTGGCCTCGGCCGGGTCGCTGCCCCGCTGGCTGCTCAAGGTCGGCATGCCAGTGCTCTACCACCGCGTGCTCAACCACTACAGCGCTGTGAATGCGCGCGCGTTGGTGCACGCCGGAGTGACAGCCGAGACGCTCGCCCCCCATCGACCGATGCCCGAGACGGTCTGCCACGTCTGCCACAAGAATTTTGGTATGCGACGGCGCAAGAAGTGGTGCGGCGGCTGCGGCCACGCGGTCTGTCGCGGCTGCAAGATGACCGTCGCGCTGCTCAAGGAAGGCAGCGAGATCTCGACGCGCATGCCCACGGTGCGCGCGCGCTTCTGCCTCCACTGTCTGCTGTACGCGCGTCAGAAGCGAGCCAAGAGCGCCAAGATCGAGCTGCAGGCGCGCGTCTCAGCCCGCGAGACGGAGCTGTCGCGACGCGACTATGGCAGCAGCATGTTCGGCTCGTGCTTCATTGACGAAGGCTCGATCGACGGGCTGATCGATCTGTGCCAGAGCGTGGATCTGGACAGCGACCAGAGCAGCGAGTACGACACTGCGGACGCAGACGACGACCTCATCCGACTCAGCATTGACGAGACTGACCCCGAGCCGAGCAACTCGCCCCTGTTCCAAGCGCTGTCCATGGCCAAAGCCAGCGCCAAGGCCGAGGAGCTCGAGAGCGTGGCGCGTGCAATGGTTGAACAAGCGGCTCTGCTGCGGTCCATCCACAAGGAGCGCCACTCGGCCAAACTGTCAGCTGCCTCCGGCTGAGCAGGGAGCTGGCCATACGTACACTAGTATTTAATCCAGCGAGAGCAGCTCAGCCACCGCCTTGGGCCGGCTCGTCTCGCATGCGCCACTCGGCAATCCGATCAGTGACCATCCGCGCTCACGCGTCGCAGAAAACCTCTTATAATGAATAAGGTCTCATTTTACCCATCATACGTGCGGCTCTAAATCGCTCCCGTGCCCATCGCGAGTGCAAACAAGACGTCGTAAAACCTGCATAAACGCATCCACTCGTTACATAAAATAGGAGCCCCTCAATCTTCAGATCACAAAATTTGGCAGGTCGGCGCACGCCCCATCCATGGATGTCAATCCGTGGAGCATTCAATGGCGCCAGAGTCATTTGCTTCTCTTCTTCGTCAGCTCTCGGCAGCAGGAGCCCCAGAGGAGAAGCACGGCTCCATCGCGCTCCCTTTGGCCGATAGATAGACCGCCATGGACCCCTCGCACCTGCGGTATCCGCTGCCGGACAGCCGCCTGCCGCGCGTCATGGTCGATGACGACACGATCGCACGATGGACGGCTGACGCGCAGCAGGCCATCCAGCGCGTGCTGCTGGACCGCAGCTCGTGGTTCTACCTCTTCAACCGCTGCGGGGCGGCCTACAAGCTCGTGTTCGACAAGCGCGGCACCAAGGGCTTCGCACGCGTGTCCAAGAACCCCAAGCGCGTCGAGTTCATGTGCAGAGCCGAACTGCAGCATATGAACCTGGACGACATCATCTACGGCATGCAGGCGGAGAACACAGCGCAGCAGCGCGCTCTGTTCGCGCAGCTGTACCAGAACTTGTGTGTGGACGGCGCGATCCTGGAGCTGTTCCAGTCCGCGACGGTCGAAGACGCGTTCAACGCCGTCTCGATCAAGTGGCTGGCCTTTACGACGCCCATGAAGCAGCTCATCGCGTACAGCGACTACATCTACTTCGAGCACTCGTGCACGACGCAGGACGCCGACGGCCGCACGGTGCTGGTGCAGTACAAGATCACGCCGAACTTCGCGCCGGGCGAGCTCTACGATCATGGTCTCGCCATGAACCGGAGCCGCACGTATGTAATGTCGACGTATCACATGGAGAACGGCCAGCTGGTGCACCACTCCATGGGCGAGCAAGAGACCAAGAACATGCCGTCCTGGGTGTCCATGCGCCTCATGCCGACCATACTGGACCACGCGCTCAACCACTACGGCCTCGTGGACGCCAGGGCGCTGCACAACGCCGGCGTGAACGTCAACACGCTGGCGCCGTACCGCTTGGACGACAGCAACATGGGCTGTCGGGTCTGCAAGAAGCGCTTCGGCTTCACGCGGCGCAAGAAGTGGTGTCGCGCCTGCGGCCACACGGTCTGTCGCGCCTGCGTGATCAAGCTGATCCTGCTCAAGCCCGGCGTGGAGCTAGCGTCCAGACTGCCCTTCGTGTGCGAGCGCTTCTGTCTCAACTGCATTCTCTACGCGCGCGAGATGCGGTTCCGCCACGATCTGAGCGCCAGCGAGAACTCGTCGCTGCGGTTCTCCGACACCAGTCGCCTGGAGAACGACAGCTTCTTCGGCGGCTCGCCATTGGCCACGCCGCAGGCGATCCAGGAGCTACGCAAAGAGGCGTCGCCACTGCTGATCGCCCAGCGCGCGTACGACGAGGAGAACGGGCTGAGCGAGTCCATGGAGGAGCTGAGTCTGGGCGGCAAAGACCAGCCGCCGCTGAGCGCCAAGCTGCTGCGAGAGGCGTCCACGGCCACCTCCAGCGACGACCGGTCGTCCAGCTCGGACTCCACGCCGCTGATGGACGAGCCCGCCATGCTGGGCCAGATAGACAGCACCACGGCGCTGGACGGAGAGGTCCCGCTCGAGAACGTGCGGCTGGTGGCCAACATGCTGGACGAGGCCTCGGAGCACAGCAGCGAAGTCTCTATTTAATACACCACCACCCCATCTAGTCATCTAATGCAACATTAGTACACACACACGGGACAGACGGTCACTCGCGCGAGGGAACGACCCACTTCAACTGCTTGTGCCCGCATGCCACGCGTCGTTGCAGCAACCGGAGTTAGTGACCGGGTCGGACCCGTGGGTTTGGTCGAAGTGCGCAGTGCAAAGGCGGGCAGTTATTCGCATCGAGAGAGTCGAGAAGCGAGCGAGACGACCATGAACCTCTTCCGCCTGGCCGGCGACATGTCGCACCTGGCCAGCTTCCTGGTGCTGCTGCTCAAGCTGCTGGCCTCCCGCTCCGCTGCCGGTGCGTGCTCTTGGCTCTGTCTGCGCTTCTCTGGGAGAGAAGGGGTCTCAACGCGAAGAGCTCATGTGTGATCCGTTGCAGGCATTTCGCTCAAGTCCCAGGAGCTGTTCTTCCTCGTGTTCGTCACGCGCTATGTGGACCTGTTCACGCACTACGTGAGTCTGTACAACACCACCATGAAGTTGCTCTTCCTGCTCTTTTCCGGCGCCATCGTGTACGTCATCCGTCTGCGCGAGCCGTTCAAGAGCTCGTACGACAAGTCGCACGATACCTTCCTGCACTACAAGTTCGCGGTGCTGCCCTGCGCGATCCTGGCGCTAATCTTCAACGAGTCGTTCGAAGTGCTCGAGGTGCGTTGCCGCTGCGTCTGCGCTCATCCATTGACGGTTGAATCTTCAACCTGACCGATCTTTCTACGCTGGATCCAGATCCTGTGGACCTTCTCCATCTACCTGGAAGCTGTGGCCATCGTGCCGCAGCTGATTGTGCTGCAGCGCCACGGAGAAGTCGAGAACCTCACGAGCAACTACGTCGTGCTGCTGGGCATCTACCGCGGCTGCTACGTGTTCAACTGGATCTACCGCGCCGCCACGGAGAAGTCGTACCACTTCATCTGGCTCATGTTCATCGCCGGAATGGTGCAGACGGCGCTCTACGTGGACTTCTTCTACTACTACGCCATTAGGTATGTTTGGCTCATTAATGGTCGCTGTTGGAGCTCTGTGGTCTCAGAATTGCCTTTCTATTTGTCTACAGCAAATACCACGGCAAGAAGATGACGCTGCCGTCGTAAACGGAGCGCTCTGGAGCTGTAAACTCGAGCGCCTGAGAGTCGTGGACAGGACGCGAGAGAAGCAAGAGAGAGAAAGAGAAAGAGAGAGAGAGATTGATTGAGCACTCGTGGCTGAAAGACTAGATGATGGAACTACTACTATCAACAAGAAGACCACATTGAGGTGCTCACGATGGCGTGTGATTTTTATTATTGTCGACAAAACAGACATGGAATACAAGCAGATGATAGTGCAGGAAGGAGCGCTGCGCTTCATCAAGTCCGTCTAGTCCTGTAGGAAGCTAAGGTCGCAGTATTTGGAGACATGATCGGCTGCCATGTTCAGTCGTTTCGTGTCTTCGCGGCGAATCTTGGCCGTGAAGCTGGCCACGCGAGCAGTGATCGTGTAGCTGTCGGCCGTTTCGGGAGACACGTAGATGCACGGGATGTTGTCCGCATCAAGTCTCTTGGCCAGCTCTTCGCTCGGCGGGTTCCAGCCCGTGAGAATCAAACCGGGCTTGAGTTTCTTTCCCGAGGCCTCCTGGTTGCCGATAATGGCGTCGATCACATCCTGACGGCCGCTGTGCGTGATCACGAGCTGGTTCGGGATTGCCTTGAAGAGATTGTTCTCATTCACGGGTGCGAGAGCTAGCCGCGTGCTCATGAAGTAGCGTAATTCCGCATCACGACCTAAATAATCAAGAACAAGCTCAGTACCTACTGCCACCAATATCAATAGGCATTCCGACTAACCCGAGATCAGCTCAGATTTGAGCAACTTGGCATAGTCTGCCATAGTGGGGCAGGAGAGATCCTTGAGCTCTGGGATGCAGCCCACAAGCGGGATATCCCAGCGCTTCAATGCACGCGAGAAATAATCCTAGAGACCAGACACATGGTTACAATGATCGACAGAAGCGATACACCACACTGCGAGATTACCTGGATCATGTCCATCTTGTGGGGGTTCACTTTGTTCAGAATGACGCCACGAAGTCGGACATTATGCTTCACGAGCAGCTCACGGTTCATCGCCAGCTGATCGAACGACGAGCCAAGGCCACCGAGTGCGATGCAAACGACGTCCATACCGAGTTGGGCTATCAGCAGAGCACATAGACAACCATGTTAGCACCGGAATACAGTTCTGGTATTGGGTATTACGTACATGCGACCTGCGCGTTGTTGAGCTCGCAGATGGACCCCACGCCCGTGTGGCCCGTTCCTTCGCAGATCAGGATATCGCTCTCGCGATAGAGGTTCTCGTGCGCCTCCTGGATCGAGGCCGCAAGCTGCGCCTCCGTCACTTTCCCGTCGATGAAATCGCGCGTGAATCCATCGGGGAAGATCACAGGCGACATGTCTTTGTAGTTGTGCACGAGCCCAAAGTGCTCCTTGAACAGGAACGCGTCCTACATTAATCCCAGAGCTAATCAGTCCATCATCGCCCTGCAATACAGAACTGCCACCAGTCATAGAGCGTTGCGTTGCGTACCTTGTCCACGCGCAAGCCGCCGCCCACGGGCACATGCTGCTGGCCGACGGGCTTGCAGTAGGCCACCTTCTTGTCCGTGCCCTGGAACTGGGCCTGCAGACTCTTGACGAGGCCCAGCGAGACCGTGGTCTTGCCCACGTGCTGTCCGGTGGAGAGCACCAGCAGGTGCTTGGTCAGGCCCATGGCGTCTCTCTCTCTGCTGGAGCTTGAGCTTTGGTTCTCTTTGCGTACCGATGGATTACGTGTACCATCACTCCTGGTACAAAAGGACGCATCGGTTTAAAGAGGGAGACCATCGGCTTCCGCAGGGTTCGCCAGCGGACCATCACTCTCCTGGCGCACCAGCAATAGACACTACAAGATGCAGGACGAAGACGACGACTGGGACGACCTGCTGCCCACGCAGCCGTCCACGGCGCCTGCTCCAGCGGCGGCTGCGGCCACAAGCGCACGAAGAAAGCGAGATGGCGAGATGCGCTGCGCCGTGTGCTCTCTGAACCTGTCTCGCTTGTCCATCATGGACCGAGAGGTGCACATGAACGCGTGTCTGGATCGGGACGCGACCAAGGACGTCGCAGTGGAGTGCCCCATGTGTGGCAAAACGCTCACGGACTACAATGAGCAGAGACGCATGGCGCACACCAATCTGTGTCTGGACAAGATGCAGCGGCAGGAGACGGCGGCAGTGCAGCAAGAGAGCAAGAAGGACGTTAAAGTCGATGGTGTTCCGGAGCCAGCACCAAGCGAATTTGCGTACGTGTGTCCGATTTGCGGAGCAGATGTGCCTGGAGAGAGCATTTCAGTGCGGATCCAGCACGTGAAGCAGTGTGGACAGCGCTTTGGCGTGCGTCCAAGCGATCTGGCAACGATAAACGAGACTCTCGCATCCGAAACTCAAGGTGCAGCACAACTCAATGAGGTGATAACTGTCGAAATCAATACTCACACTATTTGTGTTATTCAGAGGACCAAGAAAGCTCAGTAGCTGCAGAAGCTGAAATCGCACCAGAAGAAAAGAAGAACGCGTTCAGTGTGATGATGCGAGCGTCTTCATCCGTTGTGGCATCTGCAGGTGCGTTAATGCTCTCGTACTATTGAAGTGCAATAATTATGTGCTCACTTTGTACACTTCTGTATTTTAGGATTAGTGGTCGCAAATGCGTTTGACGTGCTGATGAAAAGCTCCAAGACGCAAGCCGTGGCTGCCTCCGTGGCAGTATTTCCCGCAGGTCGGCTGAGTGTACCAGCACCACAGAACAACGGGAAAAAGAGGAGATCAAATTGGTCGTCGTCCGGACCATCTTCGTCCAGACGATATTCACCTTGTCCGGAGTTCAAATGTATCAAAGGAACTCAACCCCGGTTTGTAGTGGATGGCTTTCAGTATGCTGCAAAAGCACTATCGAGTGTTTACTTCCTCACCCATTTTCATTCGGATCATTATATCGGCTTGCAGAAGGTAATGAGCTTTTCATCGAACGATCGGGACCCAAGCTCATACCTTTAGCGTGTATTGTAGGCGTTTGATTGCGGCATAATCTACTGCAACGAGATCACGGCACGGCTTGTAGTGCAAGAACTACGAATCGATAGCAAGTTTATTCATCCGCTGCCAATGAACAAGCCCATAATGCTTCACGAAGTCCAGGTGACCTTCATGGATGCTAATCACTGCCCTGGCGCAGCAATCATTCTGTTTCGACTCAAGTCTGGCAAGACCTATTTGCACACGGGAGACTTCCGGTTCCACCCAAATATGCTTGAGCACGCAGCCATGAAGCCCTATCTCCCTGCAACTCCAGCGAATCGTCTGGACGGAGTCTATCTTGACACCACCTACGCTGACCCAAAGTACACGTTTCCAACACAACATACTGCGATTCAACACACGCTGGGGATTGTGGAGAAGTGCATTCGCCAGGACAAGGTGCTCTTCCTCTTTGGCTCGTATTCAATTGGCAAAGAGCGGTTTTTCATGGAAGTCGCGACCAAGTTTCAGCAGAAAGTATGCGTATCAAAAGAAAAAATGAAGATCATGTCGACATTCGGATGGCCTGACGAACAAACGCGATGGCTGACGACAGAGCCAAGCGCATCGAAGTAAGTGTGTCATGCTGTGGAATATATTGCTGACGCTAAAATATCATTCTTGTTTGATCAACCTAGCTTCCACGTTGTGCCTATGATGCATTTGAAGATGGAGCATCTGCAAGCGCTGTTAGCCAAGCATCGGCTACTGTATCACAACATTGTTGCATTTCGCCCCACTGGCTGGACATTCAGCAAGGGCAATAGCCAATCCATTTCTACGTGTCGATCAGATCCGACCGGAAAGATCAAGATCTACGGCATCCCGTACAGCGAGCATTCAAGCTTCGCCGAATTGTGCGCATTTCTCCAAGCAACGAACCCAAAGGAGACCATTCCAACGGTACATTACTTGATTTGGTTACGGCTGTCTGTGGTCTGAATCTCAAACTAGACCGCTGTTCGCATTAGGTGAATTGCCATTCTGTCCAGCAGGTCAAGAAGCAAGTTAATGCGCTGCAACAAGTGGCGTTTCGCAGTATTTCCAACCTGTTTCAGTAGCCTTTCAAGAGTCATCAACCGACCGCGTCTCTTCAAGCTACTTTAGAATCTGCAGGGCTGGAGTTTGCAACAGGAGAAGATGGCAAACAGAGGTCGTGCAGACGTGATGTCGATGGAATCGCCAGAAGACGATTCGTTCACCCAGCCAACCAAGACGGCTTCACGACCCGTGTCGTCCTCAGGCCGCTCCAAGCAGGCAAAGCTCAGTGAGTTTCGAAACTACTTGTACAAGGAAGAACTGCCGATTCTGATCGAAAACAAGCACGGAGTTCGTGTCGTGACCTGGACAACGAACTTGGAGCAGCTAGACTTTGGTCACTACTTGCCAGTGTGCGTGAGCGGACTACAGGAAACGCTGGAGCCTTACCCGTCTTTTGCCTTCGATGCTGCGATGGCGCTGCTGGAAAGCGGGCTGAACGACACGCGTGTGCTCAAGGCGCTGCCGCAGGTCATGCTCCAGATCAAGGCAGCGTTGAAAACCCGCGACAAGGCCGTGGCGCACCGAGTACTGCTCCTGCTGCAACAGCTCACAGTGTGCGATGGCGTGGGCGAGGCGCTGACCGAGTACTACCGATCCATCCTGCCCGTGTGCAATATTCTGCAGGACAAGCATCTGGGCACTGGCGACGAGACCACGAAAGAGATCGTGGCCGAGGTGCTGGAGACCATGGAGGCGTACGGCAAGGACGACGCGCACGTGATGATCCAGCAGTACGTGCCCAGCTTCACCTGCTGCAGCGACCGATAGATGACGAGAGAGTTTTCCATGCATAAGCAATGATTGAAGCTTCGCGTCGTTTCATGCCTTGAAATAGTCGACTAAGTTAGTCGACTTGGCTGTTGAGTCCGCAGTTTGAAAATGGCGCGTCGAGAGCGGTCGCGATCTCGATCCCCAGGGCCGGCGCGTGGCCGCCGCTCTCGCTCTCCTGCTGCGTCTCGATGGAGCGACAGAAGACGCCAGTCTCCGCCTGCTGCGCGAGAGCGAGGCGATCGGAGAGCGCGGTCAAGATCAAGATCACGGTCTGAGCCGAGAGCCAATGCGCGACGAGAGACTGGTGACGACAAGCGGCCGCAGCGGGGCGATCGACGCCGCCGGTCTCCACAGCCAGAGCCCAAGGGCCCGATCACGTACGTGGACGCTGAGGCTTGCGTTGTGTGGGTGGCGTACTGAGTGCGCTGTGATTGAGCAGATGGGGGAAGAAAGAAGACCAGGACGAAGATGAAGAGGCCGCTCCGGACGAGCCGGTGGAGAAGCCCAACTTCGGCCTCAGTGGCGCGCTGGCCAAGGACCAGACCACTGGCAACACGCAGAACGGCGTGGTGCTCAAATTCTCGGAGCCGCCCGAGGCGCGAATGCCGCGCAAGCGCTTCCGCCTGTACGTGTTCAAGGGCGAAGAGACTGTCGGTACGTACGGCTTCTCTGTCTTCTGGTCTGTTTGAATGGTCTAACGCTTGACACTATAGCGACGATGCACGTGCATCGCAAGTCCGCGTTCCTCGTGGGTCGAGACAAGGCGGTGGTCGACATCCTGACTGAGCACGCGTCCTGCTCCAAGCAGCACGCAGTGCTGCAGTACCGACTGTTCCAGAAGGAGACGGAGGACGGACTCGGCTTCACGCAGGAGGTGCGGCCCTACATCCTGGACCTCAACTCCACCAACGGCACGTTCCTCAACGGCAAGCGCGTCGAATCGGCGCGGTACATTGAGCTGCGCGAGAAGGACGTGCTCAAGTTTGGCGAGAGCACGCGCGAGTACGTGCTGCTCAGTGCGTCGTAACACTTCACATGCACTAGAGCGAGCGTTGAGCCAGCATGACAGACCAAATAAAGCAGGAATTGTACCCAACCAGTGTCATTTAGCACTGAACCCAAGCTCCCTTTGATCCACGGAATTCCCTGATCTGCAAAGGACACGGTCTTGGCCATGGCTCATCACACGAAGGGATCTACGCCTAATGTTACGCTTGCTTCGGTTCCATCATTGTTCCTGCATCGCATGAGAAAGCAACAAGTCAAAGACAGTGGATTCGCCAACACAAATCAACGTTGATTGTTGTAGTTAACCAGCTAGGCTAGGGTCCTACTGGAGGCGAGAGAGAGCGCATGAGGCTGCTCTGAAGCTGTTTAAATTAGCAGTTGTTCGATCTGCTCGCGCATGCTCTGGATCTGCGAGCCCAGCTGCGACGCGTCGTTGGACGTGATGGAGGCAGCGATGACCGGGCGCGAGACGCCGCAGGCGCGACCAAGGGCGACCTTGGACGGGACGAACACGTATGGTACATTCTTGTCTTCGCAGAGGAGCGGAAGGTGGAGTAGGATCTCGAGGGGTTCCGTGTCAGCGGCCATCACGATGAACTCCGAGATGCCGCGGTTGAGCGTCTTGGTGGCCTCGTTGGCGCCCTTCTTGATCTGCTTGTAGTTGGTGGCCTGCTGCACCAGGTCCAGGATGCTGACGGTCAGCTTGGCGTCCGCGAGCGGGTAGGCCTTGGGGTTCACAGCGGCGTCCGACATGTTGGTTCTTGGAAAGCTCACGACCGATGGATCACTGCTCGATTGGTGTTATGGCGTCCGTTGCGGCCGATCCAGAGCTCGTGGGTTGTTTCAGCCAATAGTTCGTGGTCTGTGGCTCTTCGCCAGCCAATGTGTAAAAACAGTCGCGTAATTACGTCTCTGGTTTAATCTAGGACAGGTGCCCCCTGAATCAACAACTCCAGTTTCTCCAGCGTGAGCTTGTGGGTTGTCGACTCGTTGTCCAACGAGGGTGCGACCGCAAGTAATTCTAGGCGCGTGCGCAACGGCGTGATCTGCGGCCCAGAGCGGAGACAAGTGAATCATGGCGAGAGGAGGAAGCGACCAGCGCGTGGCTCTGCAGCTGGCCGTGCTGGCCTCCATCACGACCATCGCCACCGTGCTGGTCTATGGCGCCTACTGGAACAAGAAGCAGCGCCAGCAGGTGCAGCAGCAGCCCAAGTTCCAGCAGGATCCGGCCGCACCCAAGCCCTCGACACACGATGCGCCCAAGCGCGTGGCCAAGGACCCCGCGCCGACCCCGGCCGCGCAAAAGAAACCCGAGCAGCCGCCGGCCAACATCGGCCAGGACGAGGCGCTGGCCGCCACCAAGAAGTACAAGGCCGGCGAGTACGCCGAAGCCATCGCGCTGTACACGCTCGCGATCCAGCAGTGCGAGGCTGTCGTGCCTGTGGATATGCGCAACCTCAAGGTCATGTTCTCCAACCGCGCGGCTGCGTTTGAGAAGCTGGAGGACCACTCGAGCGTGATCAACGACTGCACGCTGGCACTGGCGCTGGACAAGCGCCACCCCAAGTCCTACCTGCGCCGCGCCAAGGCCAAGGCCGCCATGGGCGACGCCCGCGGAGCGCTCGTGGACTACGTGTGTCTGCTCGTGATCTCGGAGGAGACGCAAAAGCAGGTGGAAGACAACCTGGCGGTGGACATCAGCCGCATCCACTCGCAGATCACGACCGAGGAGATCGAGCGAGCACAGGAGCGCAAGAACCCGATCCGGTACCTGCCCGACACGTTCTTCATCACGTCCTACTACTCGTCCTTCCACCCGAGCGACGACGAGAACGACATCATGGCCGACCAGTCCGTGGAGGAGTACACGCACGAGCTGGAGGACCTGGGCGAGGAGGTTGATGTGCGCGAGCAGCGCGGAGAGGTGCTGACCAAGCGCGGTCTGGCGCTGAAGGAGCGCAAAGCCTACGACGAAGCCGCCAAGGACCTCAAGGCGGCCTGCAAGCTGCTGGAAATGGGCGACAAGGCGTTCTACACGGCGCAGATCGAGAACGGCACGTACCACCACCTGCGCGGCGAGTTCTCGCTGGCCAAGAAGTGCTTCGAGAACGCGCTGGCGGCCAAGCCGCACTCGGTGTTCGCCAAGATCCGCATGGGCGGCCTGTGCTTCGACCAGAAGGAGATGAAGCAGGCGCTCGAGTGGTTCGACAAGGCGCTGGAGGAGAAGAAGGACTGCTCCACGGCCTACTTCCACCGCGGCCAGCTCTACTCGATCGACATGGCGGCCGACGGCACGCTCAGCTCCGAGACGCTGGCGCTCGTGGTCAAGGACCTGGAGCAGTGCATCCGTCTGTCGCCCGACTTCGCCATGGCCTACATCCAGCTGGGCGTGACCTACGCGCGCACGGGCGAGTTCGCCAAGGCCGTGGAGAAGCTGCAGACCGCGGCCAAGATCACGCCGCACGTACCGGAAATCTACAACTACCTGGGCGAGACGTACCTGCAGATGATGCAGATGCCCGGCCAGTCGGTGTCGCTCGAGGCCGTGGAGGATCTGTTCGCCAAGGCTATCGAGCTGGACCCGTCGTACCCGATGGCGTACATCAACCAGGGCAACCTCATGGTGCAGCGCGGCTCGGAGCACGGCCACGCGGCGCTGGCGCTGTTCGAGAAGGCCGTGACCATGTGCCCGCGCTCCAAGTTCGCGTACTGCCACCTGGCGCAGGTGTACATGGCCATGCAGGACTACGCGCGCGCCATCGAACAGATCGACCAGGCCGTGGAGTTTGCCTTCACCAACGACGAGCTCAACGAGCTCTTCGCCATCCGCGTGACGGCCGAGACCCATCTCCAGGCCAAAGTCATCCTGCACTAAATTCAAAACGATACATCAGAAACATACACAAATATAGGCCAATGTTATGTGCACCACGCTAAACCGATCTTTGCTCTTCAGGCTGTACCGGTATGATTGAAGTTTTGAAATTAAATAAGGTTTTGAGGTTATATCAGCTGGTGGTACCTACCAGTTGATTGTACCGCTTTGAATGGTACAGTCTCTCGACTGCCCGACGCGTCACACAAAACGGTGATTCACAAGGCGACTGGCACCCCAAGCAGAAAGTGTATTATCATCATGACGCTGTCTGTGGCCACGGCTAAGGCGCAGCTCAACGCGCATGTGCCCAAGAGCGTGGGCACCGTCACCATCTGCGGCGGCGGCAACGGCGCGCACGTGGCGGCCGCGTACCTGGCGGCCTCGGGCATCCGCGTGCAGATCCTGACGCGCCAGCCGGAGCGCTGGGGCGACCACATCGAGGTCACGACGCAGGGCAGCAGCTGGGAGGCGCGCGGCACGATCGTGGGCCACCTGCACGTGGTCACCAAGAACCCGCAGCACGTCATCCCGCAGTCCGACGTCGTGATCGTCGCGGCGCCGGCCAACGCGCACCCGGACATCCTGAGCTCCATCGCGCCGCATCTCAAGCAGGGCGTGGCTCTGGGCGCGCTCTTCGCGCAGGGCGGCTTCGACTGGGCCGCCAAGAAGGCGCTGGGCGAGCACCTCGACCGCGTGGACATGGTGAGTCTAGAGCCTCAACAGCAGTGGGCCTCTCTGTACTGACGCTTGGCTGTGTAGCTCTTCGGCCTGCAAAACATCCCGTGGATCTGCAAGGCCTACGAATACGGGTGAGTGGCTGGTCTCAATCGTTGGGCTCTCTCTTGTGTTGACGCCACCCTTGCTCGCTATCAGCCACAAGGCGCGCATCATCGGCCCTAAGCAGTGCCTCTACGTGGCGTGCTACCCCGTGGAGAAGAAGGGCGAGGCCGCCAAGCTCATGGAGACGCTCTTCGACATCCCGTGCGACACCGTGGCCAACTTCCTCAACCTCACGCTCACGCCGTCCAACCAGATCATCCACCCGGCGCGCTACTACGCCATCTTCCGCGACTGGGACGGCAAGAAGACGTACACGATCGAGGAGCTGGAGAAGCGTCGCGGCATGACTCTGTGTACGTTCCTGGCCTTGTTATCCAGTCTCTAGACCACGTACTGATCCACTCTCTGTCTGCTGCAGACGCGGACTTCGATGAGTTCTCGGCCGAGCAGCTCGCAATGCTGGACAACGAGCTTCAGCAGGTCAAGCTGGCGCTGCTGCAGCGCTTCCCGGCGCTCGACCTGACGGACGTGCTGCCGATCGACGACCGTGTGATCAAGCACTACGGCGAGGACGTGGCGGACCGGTCGTCGCTGCGCCAGATCTTCATGACGAACCTGGGCTACGCCGGCTGCGCCACGCCGCTCGTGGAGATCGAGAAGGGCCAGTTCCACCCGGCCGTGCAGAGCCGCCTGTTCTGGGAGGACATCCCGTACGGCCTGTGCATCCTCAAGAACATGGCCGAGATGCTGGGCAACTTCCCCACGCCGCGCATCGACTTCATGATCCGGTGGCACCAGCAGTTCATGGGCGTGACGTTCCTCAACGCCGACGGCCAGCTCAACGCGCAGGAGCTCTGGCGCACGGGCGCGCCCAACAAGTACGGCATCCACAGCCTCGAGGACCTCGTTGCCACGTCGCTGCCCAAGGAAATGCGTGGCTACGTGCATCCGCGCTCGCGCATGTAGATTCGCCATACTGAAGAAAGACATAGCAAAAGGTCCGTTTGAGTAACCAAATACCAACAACGGGTCATTTCCTTGGATGGAATTGTTTCAAACTCACATTCCAGCCTCGAGCTCTTCCCCAGAACTCTTTTGAAGCCGAATTGGTTCCCATGTGTGTGCTCTGAATGTACTCGTGGATATCGGCAAGAGATGAAGGAGAACCAGCACGTCCGTTGAGAAGTGATTCATTCAGCTGCAGCTCATGGAGAAAAAGCAGGAGCTTGTCCACCTGTCAACATGGATGCTTGGAATCCGCAAGCTCAGCCGAGAAGGTTCTGACAATTCGTCCAGGAGGAGCGTGAGATAGAAGCCATCGAAGAGCAATAAAGCGACAAGCAAGTCAAGCTGCGCGCTCATCACGATTGCAAAGAAGTTTCTGAACCACTTGGCGGTTGAGAGCAAGTGGGCGTTGGCTGCCTGGTGGTGATGGTGGTTTCGCTCGTGACAAAATGCTGGCCTTCGGAAACGCACATTCCAGCCACGAGCCGCTTCCTCTCATCAGCTCAGTCTCCCATTTCGCATATAGACAGGATGGATGCGATAGAAATGGCGCTCACGATGGCCCCCGTGGAAATCGTGTGTACGGTGGCCAACGTCCTCGTGCCAGGCCTCGGGTCCGTCCTAAATGCGCTCGTGGAGATCGGCAAGCTGTGCATGGAGATGAAGGAGAACCAGGAGATGTGTGTACGAGTGGAGAAACGATTCGGAGAGATCTTCATTCAGCTGCAGCTGATGGAGAAGAAGGGAACGCTACCTAAGAATGACGCGGTCAGCAGGTACTCTGAGTTGCTGGAGAAATTCTATCTGTTCCTGAAGAAGCAGCACAAGAAGAATGTGATCCTACGCCTTGCAGCTGCCAAAGGCGTTCTCCATAAGATCCAGGACTTTCATGTTGAGATGGACCAGCTCTTCAAGATGCTGAACCTGGCGCACATGGATGCTATGGCGAGCTGGCAGCAGCAATGGGAGAAGGACAAGCTCCAGCAGCAGCAACAGCTTCAGCTCGTTGTGGGAAATACTGGCCAGTTGTTGAAGGAATTAAATACCCAGCGGGCACAAGTGGAGGCTTTGACGCTACTCAAGTTTGAAGTGGAGCGATCGACAGATACTGAAAGAAGCAGCGATGATGTTGCACTGCTCAAGTCTGCATTCAATAGAGTCGTCAGCGTATCGAAAACCGAAGTGGAAAAGATTCCAGCTTGGTTTTTACCTCCCGATGATGTGGATTTTGATGCCGAGCCATTCAATGCTGGTTCGTTTGGCACTGTTCATCGCGGTATTTGGGGCGTGGGAGCTGACATTGTGGTCAAACGCCTGAAAGACGACGCCAGCTCCAACGAGCGCGCCAAGGAGAGTTTCCTGAAGGAGTGCAACGTCTGGTATGGCATGAACCATCCGCACGTGATCAAGATGTTTGGCGCCTGCCACGTCACTTCTCCTCCATTCATCGTATGTGAATACGCCGAC
>JAADXR010000521.1:0-21259 GCA_023337935.1 Elongisporangium anandrum
AGGAATGCATCCGTTACTATAGCATGCTTAGTTCGCGTCGTTTTGCAAGAGATCAAACATTCATGATGGCATCTTTCGATCGAATTTCCATGCAAACTATGTACATGATGACTTCAATCAACTGTAAGCGCAATCCAAATAGTTTTGACGGTTATTGTGATTTGACATCAGCACAGGTTGCTGAAGCTTTGGTAAATAATGAGCGCCGCCAACGAGGTAGATTTTCCTCATCCAAGCCGAATTCAAGCGGTTCAATTGCAACAAAGTTTTTAAAGTCAGTGGAAGTTGGGTCTAGTTCCGTATGGGGGAGTAATTCCGAAAGGAAACGGTACCAGCAAGAAGCTTTTGCGTACCAAACTCGATTTGGACAGCCGTCTCTATTCGTGACTCTTACACCAAATACTGACAATTCATTTGCTATGGCGTATTACTGTGGAATAACTTCGATTGAAACGCTTTTTGATGCGCCGTTTTCTCGAATGCCTTCTAAACGTGAAATGAAATGTGCAACTATGGGAGATGATGTTGCATCTGCTAGGTTCTTTATGAGAACCGTAGACGCCTTTGTTGAGGAAGTATTAGGAATGGATTCAACTACACACCAACCAAACGGAAAACGCGGTTTGTTCGGTCCAGTGAAAGCATATTTTGGAATGGTTGAAACGCAAGGACGGGGTACTTTGCATATTCAGTTTTTTTATTTGGATAAGCGGAGCACCAATCAATTCTGTCGAATTCACTGCAAAGGTTGAAGACTCAACAACAGGTGTTCAGTATCAGCATTCATTGGTGAGATATGCTGACAGTGTGGTGACAACACAATTTCCTTTGCCAATGGATCGCTACAAATGCAGCGCCTGTCATACGAATGATTCGTATATCAAGCCGAGGTCTATTCCCAATAATGCACGTGCAAAAGGAATAAGCAAAAAACAAAACTCAGCACAGTCGTTGCCACCAAAAGAGCCGCTAGTGCTAAAATGCGATAGTTGTGGGCTTCGATTTAGTTCTCAACACTTAATTTGGCAATTGCTGCTTGCACACCGACCAGCTACGTGGCCACCTCCATTGACACCACTTTCTGAAGTGAATTTGATAAAACAAGCCACTCGTGAGTTAGAATATCGATCGGACATTTTAGCTGCAAAACAGCATATATGGATGCGAGAGAAAATTTTAAGCTCACTAATGAGCAGTGAAGAAAACGAGCGTACTTCTGAAGATCATGACATCGAAAGTGCATTCATTTTGAATAACTTGATGTCATCAAACACGACAGCAAACGAATACTGTCGCCCTGATGATGATATTATTCTAAATGATGAAATCTCTAGAAGAAATTCAAATGCTCCCATCGTCTACGAATGATCAACGCATGTCCGAATCATTGAGGAAATTCATGACAGCCAGTCTTGTTGCGCAATAAAACATGCATTGGTGGACGCACACAGGAAGCTGTTTGAAGAAATCAAAAATGAATTCGGGCGCCTCCGTTTGCAGGTACAAATTTCCCCGGGCTAGAATAAAAGAAACTCAAATTGTCAACTCTTCACTTCAAATGATGAGATCTACCGGCGAAGAGTACACAAATGGATATAATGACGTTTTGATGGCACCATTCAAGTGCAACCATGATATCCAAGTGCTATTTGGTGGTGCAGGTGTCAACCGATAGAATTTACTACACTTGCAAATATGTCACTAAGCCTCAGAAAAACGTTGATTGTGCTGCTGCACTTGCGCTAGCTGCTTTTCAGAGGCGAGTGGATAAAGAAGCAAATATGCAGGTAGATGCGTCTACAATCAGTATTGCAGACGTCGCGTCACCTCGACGGTTTACACTTTCACGAAACCGCAAGAAATTGCTGGTCCCTTTGCAGCATTATATGTACTACGTGGATCATGTTGCTATTCTAGCAAAAAATGTGTGACCATATCGTTACAAAACACGTTTCAACAGTTGATGAATGCTGGTGCATATTCTTGTTCCATGGTTAATTGTGCATCTGAAGCAAGTGCCTCCGATTTGCAAGATGCAAATGAAGCGTTTACGATTCGCGACAATCAGTGTTTCCGAGCTAGCTCTAAGTTGGATGATTATTTGTTCCGTCCCGACAGCATGGAAAACCTGGGGCTTACTGCTTTGTGATGAAATATTATCGTCGCCGGCATATGAAAAAACCAAGTTTGGAAAGATTATTTGCGCGGAATCACCCGTTATATCGTTATATCGATCTCACTGCCTCGCTATGTGCAGAATAGATATTGTGCCAGTTATTTGTGGTCCTCGGCTTTGCTGTCTGGATGAAAATAGCCATGAAAATAAACGAGAACACACGGAATGATTGCGTTAACGCTATTTAAGCCATTCACAAGCTTAAATGACCTGAAAAATTCAGGAGATACGTGGCACGACGCGTACACTACCTGGAAGCCATTCCGAACGTCATTTGTTCAAGATATTGTGAATAACATGTACTACAAACTGGGCAGAGACATGGAGGACGACGCATGTATTATTGAAAACCCAGATTATTCGACAAGCGAATCTGAGTCGTGCCAGTCGTATAATGAAGCATATGTCGAGCATGGTGTAGAGAACGGATACTCGTCGGATTCTTCCGCTGATGAGTTCTACCATGATGACGACAACGTTATTTGGGAGGATGAACACTGGAACGGACTCGATATTGAGTCCACAGACGATCTTGATCCTCGGCGTTTTCGTTCAAGCGCCCCACTAAACCATCGAACAGCACAAATCACTGAGACATTCAGGTCCCACAGGCTGCTGAGTTACCTTGTAAGTAACAAACTTCACTTGACTCCAACCAGCGAACATTACTCCGACACGAGACGTAACGACACTGATGCTTTTACTCATCACGACTTATCAAGCTATGATCCAGATCATCTCAAGAAATGGGTTCACAATGAAGATACTGACAATTGCACAAGGCGAGAATCTGATCATAGAAATGACATTCAACATGAAAACGCTCAACTCCACGATACGAGGATATTAAATCTTCTTGACGATTCTTTACTGCCGAACCAAATGACGAGGATTCCCGTCAATCATTTTGAACATTTGCCTCAAGTACTATCCCCCTTTAGTAACATCTCACAAACTTCACAAAAGTACACGCTAACGTACTTGCAGCATGAAGCATTTGTACGCGTGGCGAGCAAGTTGCTTATTCGGTGGAAAACAAGCATACTCCCGTGTGATTCAAACGATACTTTTGATTCCATAGACGATCAACTCAGAGCCGAACAACTAAGATTACATTTTGGTGGAGAAGGAGGGACAGGAAAAGGTCGAGTGATCGACACTATCGAAGCTTTTTGTGACTCATGGCAACAGCCTCAATCGTTACTGAAGACGGCACTAACCGGAAAAGCAGTGACATTAATTGACGGAAGAACTCTCGCAAGTTTTGAAATTT
The DNA here is from genome assembly GCA_023337935.1 of Elongisporangium anandrum. NCBI lineage: Eukaryota > Oomycota > Peronosporomycetes > Pythiales > Pythiaceae > Elongisporangium > Elongisporangium anandrum. Next base: position 3,450 of record JAADXR010000521.1, read on the forward strand.
TGCTTGGACGCTCAGAAGCATCTGATGCAGTTGCAGATTTGGATATTTTGGTCATTGATGAAATTTCAATGATGACGAAGCGTCAGTTTTTGAAACTTGATCGGCTTCTGCTAAAATGGAAAGCCAATGACGTACCATGTGGAGGAGTTCATGTTGTACTTGCTGGTGATTTTCTTCAGCTACCTCCTGTTGCTGCAGATCCGGTATATTTTGACCCCTATGATAAAGCCAAACCAACTCTAGAGGACGATGAAGGTTTTAAGCTGTGGAGAACATTCAACACTGTTATTATGCTGGAAGAGAGTGTTCGATTTAAGAACGACCCAGAATGGGCAAAGGATGCAAACGCGCAAGAACGGAAGTTTGGACGGATGAGCTCATCGATTTAATCAATTCACGTGTACTTTATGGCGGCGCTGGTCTGCTTACCATTGAGCCAAGTATGATTCAGCATTACGAGTCTCTGAAGGCAACGTTGAAGACAGATATCTCCAGTGGGCATTTTCCGATATTCGTTACTCCAGACAATTTTACACGCACGTGCATCAATAATCACTTTGCATCAGAATGGACAGATGCAATGAACCAGAAGTCGTACCCTTTTCGGATAACGGCCAACTTTAAAGGTTGCCTTGAAAGTCTCAGCCGAGAATGATAATGGGTTTGCCTGACTCAAAGTTCGGACGCTTGGCACCATATTTGGACCTTATAGTGGGCACGCCGATTCAGATCACACAAAATATACGACCGTTCAAAGGCGTTGCAAACGGAACAATGCGGTGTTTGGAGTCTGTAAAGTTCCCCCCTGGCACAAGGTTTAAGCTAGTCCGTGATGGTGAAACAAATTCGGTCGTGCAAATCCCAAGCAAACGTCCATTATTTGCTGTTGTGCGCCTAAGACGAGGTTCAAGCGCTGTTCCCATAGCTCCTGGTATTGATTCGGAATTATTTCCAGTCTTTCCTACATGTGAACCTTATAAAAAAGCAACTATTTTGCTTACTCCTTCAATCAGAGGTAATCAGAGATCATTGAAGGTCCAGATTCAGCAATTTCCTTTCGTGCCCGCTGCAGGGGCCACCGTCTATAAAGTGCAAGGAGAGACTTTGTCATATGTGGTCGTCGTGGAATGGAAATCCCAGAGTCATTGGAGTAACAAGCCTCAATAATCGTATCTGCTTGTTTCTCGTGTACTGACCAGAACTAATTTTCTGGCAATGAATGAATTTACGAGCAAGTTAGCAAGATGGTCAAAGCCTCCAGCACACGTGCTCGCAGAAGAAACGAGGCTGAAAAAAGAAAGCCAAAGGACTTTGCTTCAGTCGGACTAGGGACTAAGCGGCGTGATGATAATTCATACCTCTGTGTGTTTCACTTCTGGATTTCCCATACATGTGCTTATTCCTCAGAAACACTTTTATTTGTCTATACTTTGCAGATAAAAAGCCAGTGTCACAATATCTGGCAAGGACGTTGAGGGAAGTTCCTAACTCAAAGGCCACGAGGATGCCAACGGCCGCCAATAAATGGAGTCTGCTGTCTTTGCTTACGATAGGATGAAAGCGTTTTCCATCAACTCGTGGACGTTGTGTAATTCATTCTCGGTTTTGAGCTAGCCTCCGTGATCTGGCGCCTTTGTGCGGTCACCCACAAGTGCAACCACATTCCAGACAGCATATTGGTAAATGGCGCGGCGTCGCTGTGCGCGCAAGCTCGCGCAGACCGCTACTCTCGCCAGCAGCCACAAGTCTGCATGTACTCAGTCTCAAGAAGTGTTACAGAAAGCATTCTTGACATAGAGCAAAAGAGATATTGTAGAACACTAACACCTGTATAAAATGCTTTCGAAACCAGATCTTTGTATTGATATCCGATTAGGTTGACCTATCGTGTTGAAACTACGACATGCATGGGATTTACTCAGACAATTCTTTCTCCAGAACAATGTCATCAAGCTTCACGTTGCATTGGAGAGCAACACCGGCGTAAACCTGAAGACGAGTCCACTTTACGAGGCATATCGTCGAGCCGTCACTTGGGAGTTTCTTGTCTTCCGTCGTTGTACCCCAAATTATCGCAGTCAATAGGATGGAGTCGACTTCGATCTTATTGCTCGCGTAACCCGGTTTAAATGCCTTATACAGAAGGAACAATGATTAGATCGCACCGAAAATAAAATAGTTAATCCACTTACATCCACGTTTTCTCGAGCGATTCTTTCGTCTCCGCATTGATGATATGGAGATGCACCATGTTTCACCCTTGGTGATCATGATCAGACTTCCAAAGAAATTGACCCCTGATTCTTGTCGGCTCATTGCTCGGATCGCCGCCGTCTTGCGTGACTCGTGCAATATACGCCTTTACGTCTGCCAATTCACAAACAGTTAGAATAGTAATGAACTCACGCTCGTCAGGATTATTGCTTACCTTCAACCTTGGAGAATGTTTCAGCTTCTTTTAGTTGCTGATCCACTCTTTTCTTCATCAGTAGCGCGCGCAGCCGTTTGGCAGGCGAACCTTGAACGTCGGTAGCTTCTTTCGCCTTCTCATACGGATCCTTATTTGGCCGAGGAGAGCTATCGTGGTCCCTGTGAATTTCAGCCATTCATTGTCACTGATCCATAACGTCCAGTCATTTAAATGAATGGGCGATGGAGCACGGCATGAGGCATTCCATTGACAGTTTATGTGAAAGCATTTGCTTTGTGCTACTAATAACAGATCTCTTTGCAGGCGCTCTTCTTATATATTCAGATTGTGTTTAGTTACTGTACGCTCATCAATTACGTTTGCCAGGATTTGTACCTGTTATGCATAATGTAAAAAAAGAATACTTACAAATCCGATACTTAGTTGTCGCAAACACACGATTTGCAAGGGTTTCAACAGGCGGCCGTCAGCCACTGGCTCGTTGGCGCTCCGTCTTGCAGCAGTTCGTGCCGGACGAGATCGAAAAGCTGGAAGAGCGACACAACTTCAAGACGCTTACTTGCCGTAAAAGATCTAGCCAGGAATCATGATGTTTAAAGGATCCAGCGCCTTCTTGATAGACAGCATCACGTCCAGGCTGTCGCCGTGCTCCTTCTGCAGGTAGCTCATCTTGCCGTTGCCGACGCCATGCTCACCCATGCAGGTGCCCTCGGCCTCAAGTGCTTGCAGCACGAGATGATCCGAGAAGGCCTTGACCCTGCCCACGTGTTCCTGGTTCGACTCCAGGAACGGAAACATCACGTGGAAGTTGCTATCGCCAACGTGGCACACAATGGTGCCGAACAGACCGGAATCCTTCAGGTCCTTCTGTGGCGTGGCTGGTGGACTGCATCATGCAGCTGCTGGGCATTCCGGGCGCGATTGAGTCCGACTTAACCATCCTAGATTTGATAGAGCAATACTATACCATCCAAAGTTCACCATGATAGGCTTAAATTCTACTACAACGAAACCTTTTATTGCTTCAGAACTGCGCAATCCCCGGACAAGGTCCCGGGTAAGCAATACGTTCGTGTTGTGGTATTATCCGCCGCTGCTTGCGTGTATCCCTCGCTGAATCTGATCTAATATGAGTGTGAGGTGATCCAAGGAGTGATGGTCCACAAGATACCGTACTTTAGGGCGATTTCGCAATCAATTGTTGGAAGGTTAAATAGTTATAAGTGTTAAACCCAATAATCCATTTCAAGGGTAAGTGAGTGGAATGAATTATTTGATAAAATAGGCAGGATTAAACCTCGCTGGTGTTTATAACCAAAGGTGAGATGGGCATTGGGGTACAGTCACCCATAGCCCATCACTCCATTGGTACGTGCGTCACTCATGCGGCGACGTTTGATTGAGCATTGCTGCGTTTGCTGGTATATTGGGCTCTGCATTGCTACCCAGACGCTGTCTCTTGCCTAAAGCCATCGCTTTCATATCGGCAAATACACAGCACGATCTGTTCATGGCTTTAATGTTGGCATCTACCACTTCGACGCTGCGTCCTCGTCAATAAGACAGCTCTCTGTCTCAGCGCGATCTGTCGCTTTGTGATGGGCCCCAGATCATTCCCTCCACTGCCCAGCAGCTGGACGAGTGTGATTGTGCCATCACTCAATAGTAAAGCAGCTCATGCAGAAGGCGGAGCCTCTTGCGCTTCGCCTTGATGCGCTTTACTGCAGACATTCCGGTGGAGCAAAAGCCTGAATCAGGGAAGGGATCGACTGCACTGTCTGCGTGAGAAGAAGCACTGCCTGCCGACTTACGCGTAGAGAGGGCAAAGTGTCAAGGAGGGCGCGGTACCTGCCTCTTCTCTGCTGCACTCTGTTCCTTTGCCAGCGTGGTATACCTTCGCTTACTGTACGACAGCCTATGCCTCTGTCGATCGTCCTTTGAGGCTGGTCTCTCGTGTGTGCTGTATCAGGAGCTGTCTTCATGCGGCCGCGCCTCCAAAGGCAGCGGAGACAGTGACTTATTAATCCCGTGGACATCGCATGAGCTCATCTCTCCAATGACTGACCATCCGTCAAAGCACCGGTCATTGTTGCTGTTCAGCTCAGTACTGTATCGCCATCGCAGGATCGCTTGAGTGAAAAGGGGCGGTACTGGATCTCCCATCTGGTCGTCTGTGTTAGTCGTCATTCATCCTGGATTTGCGCTCGTGTGGGTTCGCATCAACAAAGTCCTTTGGTCTCAATTCCCTCGGCCAGAGGCTCTGTCTCTCTCTGCTACAGCCCACTGCCGCTTTGGCCTCATTACTGAAAGCTCCTCAGTCCATTCACTCATCATGCGTCAAGCGCCAGCGCTCGTGTTGCTGGATGAGGTGCAGCAGCAGGCTCTGCAGTCGGAAGCGCAGTCTCAGCGAGAGCAGACGCCCTTGAATCCTCGACAGCAGCCGTCCTTGGCCTCCAATGGCTCATCATCCAAGTCCGACGAGCCGCGCACGGACTTTCGTTCGCGTGTGGTCTCAGGCGGCGCTCGTCCCAGGAGTGACACGGCCAGTCCGTACACCAACGTCAGCAGCAGCCCGAGAACCGACTTCACTTCGCGAGGCCAGACCATCGCGCGATACGATCTAGACAAGATCCCGGCCACGTACACCGTGATAGAGACCGATATAGGCACCACGCAGCCTCCGCAGCCGAACCAGTACGCTGGCAACTCCAGCAACCTGCGCTTCTCCGTCACGTACACCATGATCGGCGTGGTCCTCGGATTCGCGCTCGGCATCATCTTCAGCGTCATCCAAGTGTCGTCTTCCTTCGCCAACTGGTTCGCGCTGCCTGGTACGCTCTTCCTCCGAGCTCTCAACTGCTTGGTCGTGCCCTACGTCTTCTGCTCCGTGGCTGTGGCCATCGGAGACATTGTGTTCGTGGGCAAGGTCTCGGTCGTGGGTCTACAAACGACCAAGATCCTGTCCATCTTCTGGGTCGTATCGACTGCCTGGGGTACGGCGGTGGCTCTGTTCTTCCGCCCGTACTTCCGCCTCACCACCACGTACGAGTCTACGTCCACCAACGCTGTGGGCTTCACCTGCGCCGACGGCCTGATGCTCGAGACACTCGTGAACGGCTCCGTCGCCTGCTCTTCCAACGCCACTGATGCAGCCGGCATGCATCAATTCACGCTCAACGACGTGAACAGCGCCTTCGAGAAGAACGAAGACTCGGTGCTGGCTGATATGACGCTGAGTCAGCAGCTGATTGAGATCCTGGACTCTGCTGTGCCCAGCAACGTCTTCTACTCCATGAGCAACAGCGATCTTCTAGCCATCATCACGTTCGCCATGGTCTTCGGCTCTATCGCTGGCCGCATGTTCTTCACCAAGACGCGCAAGATCAACTACTTGTACCAGATCCTGCTGCAACTGCGCAACACCTTCTTCCTGGGCATGGAGTGGATCATTTGGCTCTCGCCCATGGCCATGGTCTTCGTCATCGGCGGACAGTTCGCCGTCAACCAGGACTCGATCCGGAAATTCGACGACGTGTACCTCTTCGTGGTGGCCAGTCTGGTCGCTTCAGCCATCCAGTTCGCAGTTCTGCTGCCGCTGATTGTCTTCCTCATGACGCGCTGCAACCCGTACGCCCACATGAGCCACATGACGCGAGCCTACATGTTCGCCTTCGCCAGCGGATCGTCCTTGGCCACGGCGCCCGTGACGCTCAGCTGCATCCAGAAGGCTCGCGTGTGCTCCCAGTCGCTGTCCAACTTCGTCATCTCCATCGGCGTCGTGGCCAACCTCACGGCCATGGCGCAGTACTGCCCCATCGCCATGATGTTCCTGGCTGAGTCCTCGGGCAACGGAGACCAGATCACGACGCTGCGTATCGTCATCATCTACGTCTTATCAGTGATCGCGTGTGTGGGCACGCCGCCGATCCCCAACTCTGGTATTGTCATCATGTCGACCATGTACAAGACGGTCTTCGGCGTGAGCACGCTGCCGTCTACGTGGGCGCTGTTCGTGGCCATGGACTTCGTGCTGGACCGCTTCAACACGGTCTGCAACGTCAACGACGACATCATGGCGCTCAAGATCATCGCGGAGAACACGGACGAGACCATCCTGGGCGACCACCTGGGCGAGCGCTACTAGAATTATACAATAGAGATGAATAAACACGGGAGATTGATTCTGAAGCTGCACTTACTTGGTTGATCCACGAGCGACGGCCTAGCCTATTTGTCAGTGCCTCGTACTTGCACTTGTCCAAAACTCGTGTCTGTCGTGGCAGCAGTTTGCGCACACATGATGCGTTGAAGGATTGCTTTGCTAAACTTAATATCAACTGTGGATATTAAATGCTTCTATATATTCAGCGAGCACTGTACTCAATAGCGTCCCGTACTTAGAGCAGCAGATCACGAACTTAGTGGATGTATTTAACCCAAAATTGATGATTTGTGCATTTGGGTAAAACCGTCGTTCAGATAAGTAATATGTGTTAAACCATGCCATTGCTTGAAGTTAAAGCTAACCAGAGTTAGATCTGACTGCTGAGCTCCACGCTGGAATCCTCCGCGAGTCCTCAATACCTCTCCGGAACTTGGCGTTGGAATAGTAGAGCGCCACGTGGTTATCTCGTCCTTTTAGCAACACTTGATCTCCAGAATCAAGTACAGCTTTACGCTGATTGGCTGGAATTGCCATCCAGTATAGATTCGCTATGATTGGCTGACTTCGTCCTATACCTTCGCCTGTTAACCTTCTCTTAACCTTCATTCTCGTGAAGAATCTCTGCATTATGGAGAGAGAGGGCGAAGAGGCACCATCACGTTCAAGGCGCAGCTGCCTGGCTCATCACCATGGCAATTGCTCATCCACGAGACAGGGCGAAGCCAGGAGCTTCCGTCATAGATTGCACGAGCTGGTTAATCCAGCCAGGAGGGCGAGCCAAGACGTGTGACCACTGACCAGACACGACCAAAACGCCCCATGACATACCCACCCAGGAGACAGAATTGCTCCCTCATTATTTTATTTCAATTGGTAGTTGAGACTCATAGGCTAATAACGTTAATCGAGCCGCTTGAAAGTCACCACCATGGATCAAGAAACAGTATTCAGCCGAAACGCCTATAGCGTGCAAGCAAGCGTACAGCCAACCATCGCATGACTCAGAGGCACAGAGCTCCACTCGAATCCGTTATCTCGTGGCTTGGAGCCAACGCGCTGATGCTACATCCATGCGTTTGGGCGTCAAGGAAATGCGAGGAGGTGGATTTATACGCACATTTGATCAGAAGCGCATTTGCGACTGAAATCATTACGCTCTGAAAGCCTGAGCATGAAGACGAATGCATTCACGCAAATTCGAGGACACGCGCCTGCTTGTCGTATCGGCAGTCGCATCGAATGGACTTTGATTGTGAAAGCGTATGCATTCTGGAGTCAATTTGAGTCACTCGATGTTGGGATTTGTATCGGCGTTTGAATCGACCGGGCGATTTTCTAGGCACTCACGTGGCCTATAATAATATGTGAAAGCGCCACGAGTCCAGTCTTTTACGTGTTTTCTGGTGCTTTGAATCGGAAAATGAATCGCTCTCTGGAGGAATTCAGCTCTACTGCTGAGTTCGAATGCTGCCACAGTCCAATATTTGGCTCGAACCGGTGCCTCTTGACGAATGACAAGAAACATCCATGACCAAGTCTGGCCATGAATACAGCTCCATGCTGCTGATACCGGTCAATCAACGAAGAAGAATTCCGTCGAGTATATGGCTCTGTGTCCATCCTGTGGTGTTGGATCTTGTATCAGCGATCGTGAGATATTCCAATGTGCACTGGACAGAGTCCAACTCCAACTCTTCAATATCGGTTTAAGAAGCGACAGCTCACGTCTAGGCATCGCGCGCAGTATATTTGACTTGCTGTATGTAAGTGGCCACATTTGAGCTGCGTCTTCTATCCAAGCGGTCTGCTTCGTGGTTTCAATGGATTGTTCACCGATGCTGTAAATTATCTGCGCAGTGTCCGAAGTGTTGGAGCGCTGGATTTTGACTCCGGAATATCTGGTTTCGGTGTTTGGAAGCTTCATGTCGCGTTAATACGCTACTGCACCTATGGGACTGTTGTATGGTAGTCTGTTTCGAGTTGAATATCAGCACTGAGGTCGGATGTACCTCAAGTCTTGGAAAATGGAATTGAGATTATGATTATCAACACCAGTCACGCGCGTGGTCTTCCCTGAAAAATAACAGGATCGTGGTTCGATGAATGAATTTGTGACGCTCAGAGTAGATTGCGTTGCGATAAATCGAATGCGCTTCTTAATTCTACGGATATTGCTCAAACGAAGTGAAGAATTCAACATCTGTGACATGGATTTAACGTTTTAAGCTGAGTTCCTCTGACGAAAAATTCGCACTACAAGTCACGACATGAATGAGAATCGACCTAGAGATTCGTGTTATCTCAGATAGATTTGCGCACAGCACAATCAAGCTGGAATGCTCTCTGACGTTGAGTTTCGTCTGAATCGATTTAATTACGATGTATTGAGAGCAAGACATGCACCATCTTTTCTCATTCTGAAAAGGGGGCGTTGTACTTCGCCCTTCCGACTCGAGATCCTGGCCTCCGTTGTGCCTACAGGAGCAGTACTTGCACAGATTGATCAAACATCTAAGCGATGCAAGAGCTCGAAAATCAAGTGCTTAAAAACAGCGAACTTCATTAAAGACACGAATTGGATGCTTGAAAATGAACATGAACCCACCACAGCCAACGCCAACAAGGGCAAATAAGTGCCACGCCAAGTAAACGAACGCCGCATGGAAGAATTGGCTACATACTCTATTTTTTCAATCCAAGCACTATCAATAACTTGTTCCAGATCCCAGTGCAGCTGTTAATCGTCGGCATGGAATGGATCATTTAGCTACTGCTAGAATGTCATGCTCTCTTGTCAACCTCAAGCAGTTCTTGGAATCTTTTCAAGCAAATCCACTCATATATATATAGTGGAATACGGTAGTGAGATCGACAATCTCTTCGAACTGAGACCAAAGCTCACGACTGAGCTTCGCCCAATCATCAACATCATTTGAATCTACATCTATCGCTGGCTTGTGCAAATTCGCAATTAGAGAACCTTGTGATCGATGGATTCATGATGCTCAAGTCAACGCTTCAATCACATACAACAGGCAGTGATTCATGAGAATATGAAGCGTATTGCATGATTCCATCGTCATCAACCGACTAGGGGACTCGGCCAGACGTTTGCGGCAATTGGAATTTCAATGATGCGGTGGTCGACAACAAAGCACGCACAGATGAGACGAGCAAGTGGCACGTTATACAAACGACCAACCATTAGTTGCATGCGCACGCAAGTCACACTATCCCACGTTTTAATGATCGAGGACATTCAATCAAACTATCCCACGTTTGACAGATCCCACTATTATCCCAAGTACGGAGAGTGAGCGATCGCAATGATTTATCGTCAGGTTTACTTGCGTTCGCGTAACTTCAATGTGCTAAGTGTTTGGTTTTCGCCGCAAATGCGATTGATGGTTTACGCAAGAAAGAAATATGCATGTAAACGCACAATTCTGGAAGGCCTGTAGGCTTTGTGCCTACTCTTATCTCGCGCTTCGCTCGGTTCAATTCACCAAGTGGTTCTGATAAAAACCAAAGGAAAAAATGGGCTGGCTGGATCACTTTTCAATTGGTTACCTTAACTTGTTAGAGTCAGGACTTTTCTTTTTGTCTATCGCTCAAGATTCAACTTTTCAATTGGTGCGTTAGTTGATTTTTCCCAGCTGTGTGGTATTTCTGTTATATGCCTCTAAGTTGATGGAGTTGGCTCATTCAGGTGAACATACTTCATCCTGAATTGCGCTAAACTGTAAACGCCAATCCTATGCGTATTTCGCACAATACTAGCGTTGCTACTGCATTTGATTCACTACAGGAGCTGATAAGCCTTTGTTCAGCCAAGTGTTGTCTGCTTATAGGCTCTGAAGACGTTGTTTACCAATGTTGTGCTTCCAATATGTGTTGAAGGCAGATGAGTGCAAGTAAGCAATCGAGTCCACAAACGAATCAAACTCAGACATAGAGGCCAAGATTCTCTTTGTTAAGTCACTTTGTACTGGAAAGACCTCAGAAGCTGCCTGGAATGTCGCTGGAGATGCCACAGATGCACACTTGGTGGTCGTGTGTGCAAATATTTATGAGTCGAACACTGTGAGTACGGGTTCAGTAAAGAGAAGTCGCGAGTGTGTCACCAATGTTTCTCCGCTTTTGGCATTTTCAATTACTCTGATGAAGCATGGGGACAGCGTCGGTCGATTCCAACGCCTTCGAAGAGGTGACTGGCAGTGATACAGTAGTAGCCAATGCGTGTATGTAGCTGTGCATGGGTCGCGTTGTTCATCAATTGTGTGCTCTGCAGAGTTCGGTCACGCTTAAACAGGCGTGCATGCTCGATTTGACTCGCAGCGAAATCTATCACTGGGTAGTGATGTATGGCGAGCCGATGACGGACCAGATGTCTGTCAGCGCTTATTCACTGTAGATCGGTGCTGGTCTCATCGGTTGCATGCCCACCGCTGCTTGTGTCCCTTGCATCCGGTACGAGGTTATGGAATGGCGCACCAATCTCTTCGTATAGCGACGCTCCAATGCATACACGATTCGCGCACATGCTCGCATCGACTAAGCAGCCAATCGGTCCGGCATGACCATCTACTTCGTCTTCCAAGATTAATTTAATTTAATTTTAATATTTTTTAGCAGGGTGTATTACATATTGATGCGCGCTGCTAATATGTCCTGCTATACACTTTAGTGAGAGATGTGTGGGTTAGCTGTTCCAATTGCGTCGGCGCTAGGGCGTGTGCTTGTCTTGGATGTATGGTGATATCGAGTAGTTGCTGTAGGTCTGGATGAATATCGGGTGGTCTGGGTGATTTTAACACGAATGAACGTGTGGATTGAGCTGCTAACGTCGCCAGCGTTATTGATGCCAAGTTTTGATCTGCTCTGATGTGTCGTATTGCGTGAGTACTTGCCTTGAGGAGGTGTTTGAGCACATTTGTGCCGTTCTGACTTCTTTATTTGTAGATTTCCATGCACCGCTCAAAAAACCATCGAATGTATTGTCATCTCCGAGGAGTTCGAGTGTATGTTGCTCCGCTTGAACGGTGACATTATAGTATTCTAGTCCGGCTTGTAGGACAGTTCGAGTGGCTGTGTAGCGGGTCGTAGACAGCAGATACTGGCTGCCGATTGCTTCAACACGTTTACTCGTATCATTGAGTAGCACCCAGCCTGAACCGGCCGTGCCTGATCGACTTACTCTTGTAGCATTGTAGTAAAGTTTGTATGAGGATCCTGTGTGGCTATGCCTGGGTAGTGTGAAAAAAGTATCTGCGTGCAACGATCAAACACTATTGCTCGTTGCTTGAAGTGGGGCCGGTGCATTTAACTCGTGCTGAGAGCTTTGAGGTGACTGATTAACTTGTGCCGCAGAACTCGCGACGTTCCATACTCTGTCGGATTCTCTTGGTTATGCACTCTGCTGTTTCTCTCAACCCATAAGTGATATGCTGTGAGTGTTGTCATAATCCACCAAATATTCGTCATGACCGACGGCAGCTCTGAGGGGAGTTCCATGAACAGCTCCTCATATTGTTTAATGAATGGTGCGACCACAGGTGGTCGTCGTCGTTGAAAGAAGTAAGATCTCCATGCATTCAGGGATTCCGGATAACTGGTCGATCCGTTCCAGTAGCTTCGTACAGTGTTCCAGCATGTTTGAGTCATCGGACATTCCCACAGGATATGCTGTAGTGTTTCTTTGTGGAGATCTATGCAACTCGGAACCATACATGTTCGTGTACCGAATCGCTTCGAATGAAATAGATTCAGCTGACCCAACGTTAGTCGGTACCAAAAAAAAGTGTGATGGGGTCCTAGAATCCCTTTTGTCGCCCAAATGCGTTCGTCTTCCAAGATGGAGTACCTGGGCGACGCTGGAAGCCCAGCGCGGTCATGTTCATCATGATCCGTCGAGATCACCATTTTCCCCTGCAGATCCGCAGAACGGTCTAAGCCACGACCTATCGGTGGTTTATCTCTAGCGCTCGAGTCAAACGAAATTGAGCAGCAGATCGCCAGAGAATTTGTCTTTATTTCCTTCAACCATAGCAAATCCGAGGAGAATAGCATTGGTAAATCATAATGTGAACGCATTGCCACAATCATCAACTGAACACCGAATTGGTATTGCAGAAAGACCAACTTCAAAACTCTACTTGGTTAAGCAAGCACTGAGTGGCGATTCGCAAATGGTAGCAGACAGCACAGGAACAGGGAACCACCAGTCGATCAAGAGCGTTGAAAGCCGAGTGCGATCACAGAACCGCGATAAGAGTTGCATATATCGTTCAATTTCCAGCCCATCGGAATCCTCGCACGAAGGATCGAAGAAGCAGGTACTACATCACGCCAAAATCTCCAATTGAGCGCTCATTCATTGCTTCTTTAATGTCACACAGATAACGGCGAACTTCGTAGGCAAGCAGACGTCCGCTCGTTCATCTTTTGATTGGAATTTGTGACGACAAAGACGCAAAATGTTTTTTTAGGCCAGATCAATTGTCGACAACAGGAAGAAACAATATCTTCCAACTTCATTTTGGCTCATCGTCTCACGTGAGTCAGTCCATTTGTCGGACCACTAGGCGCTGATTCGAGACCACGATACGGAGAGTGCGCAGCGCTTTCCACCACAATATCGCGTACAGAGCGACTGGTTGATCAAAGGCATCCACAAACCAGCCGAAGAGAAAGAAACGGCGGGAATACCACGACGAAGAGACAAGCCGATACCTTTCGAACGGCGTATGCCAACTCAATCGCCAGCACGATGATCGCTGGAGTAATTGCCGCCATATTCGAGTGGTCGCAATGACGAGAGCCCATGGACACGTGCACCAGCGCCAGACGTTCAGCGCACGAGATATGGCGCGAAACAACGCGGTGGATGGCCCTTGAGCGTCATCGCCACGTCCGCAGTAAGCGCCGTGTCTAGTCCCCCCGTCTTGATTTAACGGCTCGTGCAATCTCGCTTGATGACGATGGTCTCAGATAAGCAGCGCTTCTCGTCCTCTTGCGCTCCATTTATCTTTTAAACAGACACGACTGGGCGGCAGCGGAAGCCAATGACAACGAACGAGTGGCTGCTGCTCTTGTCTCTTCCTCTTGCTGCTTTTGGTTCATCCCATGGTAACCGCACTCGCCTCGCATTGCCCTTCTTCCAGTCATAAGTTATGACCTCTAGGTTCATGTTGAGAATGAAGCGCCGAATCCGCCAATCAGAACAAACCTACACTCGCCCAAACCTACAAAGCGAAGGTCTCTTTAAATGCAATCGCTGATTGGCTATAATACGATCAGGCCAAGTATTGCTCCACGCCCAAAAGCCAGAGGACCTGAAGTTGGGAGGCATTCACGCGGAGCTTTCAGACGTTAGATACTCATTTGACTGTTTGGTTGTGATGCTCCATAGGATTAGTGACAGATAAAAAATAGTAGAGTACTGTAGTGCTTAATATGGACGCCTTCTTTGCTGAGCTCCGACGCCATGAGACCGGCCGCGGGTCGCTGCTAGCCCTGGAATCAGGACATACGCCAAAGCGAATGAATGGTGGTTGTGTCTTTGTCCATGAATTATAGCCAATCATAGCTCTCAATTAAAGAGATCTTGGCTTATAGGTTTAGGAGTGAGACAAAACTTAGTGTAGGTTTCCACTGATTGGCTGATTTCAACATTTACCATTTGCCTGTCAACCTGAACGAGTCTGACTGACCGGAAGACGGAAGACGGTGTCATTGGAGAGACTGCGAGCGCCTTGCGACCAAGAGAGACAGAGAGGCAGCAGCAGCGCCCACGGACTCATGCGCTGCCCACGCATCGTCAAGTCGCGTGCGTGGTCGCTTCATGAGACAGGAAGGCGTAAAGCTTCGACGCCATCGTCATCAATCCGGATTGCACGAGTCGTTCCATCAAACCACCAGACAAGACACAGCGCTTGATTGTGGACGTGACCGCAACCTTCTCTTCTCTCAAGCGGCAGACACAAGTTTGATGCAACCAAGCACTCGTAGCACCACGGCATTGGCACACCAACGCGACTCAGTACTTTGAGACGCGCAAGCACGCGCGAAGATGTTGTGTTCGACTCGGATGTATGACCAAGAGCCAACCAAGAGCCAACGAGAATTGCCATTTGTGCTGCTGCAAACGGCCTTGCGCTCTCGCCGTTGCAAGCGCCACGCTCTGGAGGGATATATGCTCTCTTGGACTCAGATCCAACACCTATCTGATGTGAATCGATTGCATTGTATTGGACTCGCAAGTGTTGTGATGGATGCATGGGATCCTATACGATGGCAATTAATTTGGTCGTTTCGTTTTGAAAATGAATGAAGTCGTCTACCGAATCACTAATGAGGCGTGAGCTGATGGACGCCTGCATTGCCGACTACAGCAGATTGAATGAGAAGTCACTGAGACCAAATTCCAAACGAACGGTAAGACTGACAAGACTCGTAAGCGATGAATCATATCAGCGAGCTGTTCTTCTTGTGGATGCAGTTTTGGGTTTTGAAATATGTGTGTGATTCGCAGAGAAGATCTAAGAGATCTTGCGTTATTCAACTCTTCACATACATCCGTGATATCCCAGAATCGGCAGTGTTTGCTGAGTTGGATGCCTTTGAATGCATTTTGTGTTTCGTTCACTTTAGTGGTGTCAAAGTGAACAATGCCTGCAGCTATCTGGACGCAAATGAAACTCTGTGTAATAGAACTTATCTTGCCAAGTGTGGTTTACAATTTCTTGCTCGCATTTGTTGGATCTACTCCTTTTTCGAAATGAAGCCAAACTCTTCTGATGACTGCGGTTTGCAGCATTTCAGACTTATGAGACCAAAACCGTTTGAATTCGCATTCCTCCCATTGCACTTCCTATCTGCCTCAAAGCATTGACCAGCCAATGAATCACACTATTGCCGCTGCATTAAAGGGTTTTGATTTTTCACATAAAGATTTCTGTGGTCTGTGGATGCAATGACTCGAGCTTGGGCGAAGACGTGTGTATCTAATCTAATCTAAAATGTGATAGGATATCACACAGTTTGCAATTGTGAACTGCTTGTGCCTCTGCAAAATCGACTTGCGGTAATTGCTTCGGCTGAGAATGCACGCCACGTCATCTCCCATGATTGCGACTGGAAATGCGAACGTCTGCAATTTGGCTTGGATTCTATCACTTTCCGGCTGTCCGCATGGAACTTTTGCTGCTGCTTTCGTATTTTGAACCGATACAACAGTGGCCAAAGAACGATCTGGCATGTGACCTGATGATGAATTGAAGATAAAGAGAGAGAAGTCAACTTTGTCTTTCGTTGCGTGTTAAGAAAATCAGGGCGTATTTATGGGAACGGCATATTCTTAATCGCGAAATGGGCTCACGCACTTCAGTTCACGACCGATCGAGAAAGCGTCCCACACATGCATGGGCTATGTGCCACAACGGCCTCCACGGATTTCATTCGGCTGATTGCGATTTAAATTCGTTTGTTTTTATCCTGATTCGAGACCCGCTCTGCAGACCAAGCAAGTGAATTGGACCTGCAAGCGAAGTGTTTTAGGTTTTATCCGATTGTTTAGATGGACGACAGTCCACAAAAATCCGATCCTTTGATGACAGAAACACGTAATAGCAGGCATGAGTGATCCTCCTATTCGATGGAATGCGGTAAGAAATTGGAGAGAATCTCTAGCAAAATGACCGTCCGGTTGCTGAATGGGCTGGATTTTCAGCATCCTGTCGTCTTTCGACTCGACAGTTGCAATGTGGTTTCCGTAAATGATATTCAAGAGAATCGAATTGCGTCCGTGCTCTGGAATCAAGCAATAGACCAACTCAGCTCTGCTAACAGGACCAGGTAGCATGAGGACTGCAGACCACCAACCACAGCGCAACTTGCAGCCTGCGAGTCTCTAATCCCACGAAACCGCATTTTGGTT
This sequence comes from Elongisporangium anandrum, assembly GCA_023337935.1. Lineage (NCBI taxonomy): Eukaryota > Oomycota > Peronosporomycetes > Pythiales > Pythiaceae > Elongisporangium > Elongisporangium anandrum. Next base: position 19,983 of record JAADXR010000521.1, read on the forward strand.
TGCAATCAGTAGGATATATTCAATAAGGAGTTCGTGCCGTCCGCAGGATAAATATTCACAAGGGCGATCGTCGATGTCTCTAGAGTCATCGGAGCCCCTCCGGGACGGCGTAAGCTGGCGCCTTCTGTGGCTCCCCATACGATCTGCTCATGAATCTGTGCGGCGACGTCGTGCCCATCGAGCGGTGTTCGAAGCGAAAGAGCGATGGCCGACTGCTGCTGGGGCGTCTGCGCCAATCATAGCCCGACGATGTCTCGCACCAGGCCGGATCGAAGTCGCTCCAGTTGCGCAACTCGGATCGGCTGCGCACGAGAGGGAACACGAGGGTCGAGTACGTCGAGTCTCTTGGCTGCGTGCGCGATGTGCTGGTCTTGGGGTCGTACTCACGCGCGAACGACTGCGAGGCGACAGTGTTTTGCGGTAGCCACGTCGTGATCGGCGCAGGTGGCGGCGAAGGAGATCGAGGTGGTGGACTCATAGATCGTCGTCTATCACGCAGTGGTGGCTCATTGAAGACGCGTGTCATGCTGGCGTCGTGATCTATCGAGCGCATTTCGTAGGGTTGTCTGTCGAGCATCGCACCAAAAGACGGCGGCAGCGACGGACTATCGTCGGACTCTGGCATGACAGGAGCGCGCGCGGCCAAGCTTCTTCCCCCTCGACGCGTGTTGTGCGCGCGCGTGCGCTGCTTGTGCACCTCCCAGGCCCGTGTGCGGTAGCAGCCGTTGAGCGTCACGGGCTTTGGCTTCTTGCCGCCGCACGTGGCGTAGTACTCGGCGCAGACGTGGCAGATGATGAAACGGCCGCGCTCGTCCAGCGTGAGCACGTCGGGGTCGTTGTAGATGTACGCGGGCCACCCATCGGCCTTGGGCGGCGCCATGGGCTGTTGGGCTCTGCGATGGGTGGGAGCGAGTGCCAGCCACGAAGGAAGTCACCCAGAGGTCGGAACGGTTAGTACCGGCCGGCGCCTTGACCTGACCTGCGTGGTCCCAATGCCTTGGGGACCCAATTAACCAATCACATTGGTTGGTGGTTTATAACCAGACCTCGGTGTCTGCAAAATATCACCAAAAAACCAAATCAAGAGTTGCAAAACACGGTTGGACTGTTCCGATTTTAAGACTGGAAGTTATTTAATTGGGGAAATAAAAAAAATGCCCCTATTTTAGCCGTAAATAAAAATTCTGCCCCTTTTGTAATATTTCTATGTAAATTACAGAGAGGGGTCGTAAGTTACGAGAAATGGGAAAGTTATACGCCTGGGAATGTTCTCGTCA
>JAADXR010000522.1:0-21226 GCA_023337935.1 Elongisporangium anandrum
GACCATCGGTGTGGAACTGGCTGCTGACCCAAGCGTTCTGTTCCTGGATGAGCCAACGAGTGGACTGGACGCTCGCTACGCCAAGAAGATCATGGATGGCGTGCGGAAAGTGGCCAACACAGGCCGTACTATTGTCTGCACAATTCATCAGCCATCGGCGAAAGCGTTCTTCCTCTTCGACAACCTGCTGTTGCTCAGGCGTGGTGGCGAGTCAGTATATTTCGGAGAATTGGGCAAGCGCGCTTCCTCTTTAGTTAATTATTTTGAAGCCGTTCCCGGAGTGGAGCCCTTAACGCACGGGTACAATCCTGCTGCATGGATGCTCGAGTGCATCGGAGCAGGCGTCAACAACTCCAGTGCACTTGATACTGACTTTGTCAAGATTTTCAGCCAAAGCGAACGCAAGCAGACCATGGACACTGTCATGGACAAAGAGGGTGTTCTGCGCCCCTCGTCAGACTACCCAGAGATGCTTTTCACTGCTAAGCGCGCTGCAAGGTCGTTTACGCAGATGAAGCTCTTAGTATGGCGACATTTCCGCCTGTACTGGCGCACGCCCTCGTACAACCTGACAAAGGTCATGATCTCCCTTGGCTTGGCACTGTTGTTTGGTCTTGTCTTCGCTGACGGCGGATACACGACGTATGCAGGCATTAATTCAGGCGTGGGTCTCGTCTTTATGTCGGCCTTTTTCTCTGCATGGGTGTCGTTCCAGAGTATTGTGCCCATGACCGTCGAGCTGCGTGCCTCGTACTACCGCGAACGAGCCTCGCAGACGTACAACGCACTCTGGTACTTCGTGGGCGAGACTCTGGCGGAACTCCCGTATGTTTTCTTCAACGGCCTCGTTTTCACAGTCATCTTCTTCCCCATGGTCGGCTTCACGGGCTTCTGGACTGGCGTGCAGTTCTGGTTCGTCTTCTCACTCAACATCCTCGCGCAGACGTACTTCAGCATCTTCGTCGTGTACCTGATGCCCAGTATCGAAGTCGCCGGAGTGGTCGGGATGCTTTTGAACCAAGTGTTCTTCATGTTCGGAGGCTTCAATCCGCCGTCCAACTCTGTTCCGAACGGCTACAAGTGGCTTCACGATATGACGCCGCAGCGCTTCCCCATATCGATCCTCTCCGCTCTGGTCTTCTGCGACTGCCCAACTGAACCGACTTGGGACGATAGTCTGCAGCAGTACACCAACATTGGCTCGGAGCTCGGGTGTCAACCGCTCACCGACGCGCCTGTGACGATGGGCCACGTCACCATCAAGAGCTTCGTGGAGGAGGTGTACCAGTACAAACACGCGCGCATGGCGTCGGACTTAGGCATCCTCGTGGGCTACGTGGTGCTCTTCCGCGTGCTGGGACTGCTGGCGCTGCGCTACCTCAACCACCAGAAGAGATAAGTCGACCGCACGATAGAGAGTTCACCTGTCCATTCTGCATTTGTTAAAGAAGATCAGCGCCTGGTGCTGATAGAGCATTAAAATCATACAGCAGCTGCTATTGCGCTCCAAATTCTCCGTGCAGACCTGCTTCGTTTCTGAAAATGACACCGTATTGTCAATTGCGAAAGTGTCAAAATTTACCGAGTACGTGATTACAGCAAGTTGGCCTGCGTCTCACATTTCGCAGGTCTGCATGCAGTCTTGGTCTCCGATGGATGAATTGGCCAGAAGAGCGTTCTGTTGGGATGCAATCGATGCAGCTATCTCTCCTGCTGCAGTTGCCTCAACAACGCATTCAAGGCGTAGATCTCAGCTCGGCGTCGTTACTTGGCTTAATTGACCTGCTATGTGACCAGCTTGTCCTGCTCGATCGGTCTCTGCCATTTGAATCAAGATCTTGTCTTTGCCTCTGGAAACAGGCACCGGGTCTTTGTCGCCAGAGCACCAAGACACCAAACCAAACCAAATCGTCCTACGGTCGTTCTCAGAAGCTGGAGCTGTGCACGGCATGCAGAGCTTTTGGGCTACTGTCCCACTCCCATGTGCGGCCACGGCCCTTTGGCTGCTTCTGATTACCCGATGCAGAGTGTTGAGTCTTGGATCTCTCTCTCCAATCAGTCTCCAATCTGCTTTGAATCCGTCGCAATGCATCCGTCCCCGCGACTCAAGGAAGACAAGCTGCTGAGCGTTCGGCCCGAGACGCTCGAGTCCGGCGGCGGGCGCGACGGCATCCCGGACGACGTGTGGGAGAACCTACAGCAGCACGAGCAGTTCATCTACTACTCGCTCATGTTCGTCAACGGGGCCGTGCTCTGGGCCTACTACTCGTGCCTCTCGGCGCAGGACTTCTACCAGGTCAAGTTCGCCGACTCGGGGCTGGACTTCTCGTTCCTCACGACCATGGTCACGTCCTGGCCCATGGTGGCCGGCCAGCTGCTGCAGCTCGTCTTGGGCGTGGACAAGAAGCTCACGCAGTCGGCGCGCGTGCACGCAGGCTACGTGCTGTTCGCCGTCATGGCCATCCTTATCATGGTCTTCTCGGGCATCGACTTCTCGAGCCAGAAGACCGGCGGCACGCTCGTGCTGGTCTGCTTCGCAGCCATCGGTTTCGGCAACTCGCTCTCGGAGGCCACGTTCTACACGCTGGCCGCGCTCTTCCCGATGACCAAGTTCAGCAACGCCGTGCAGATCGGCAACGTGTGCGCCGGCGTCCTCAACATCTCGGTCAACACGCTGCTGCGGCTGGCCGTGGGCGGCGTGCACGCCACGGGCGACTCGACCTCGACGGCGTTCTACCTGTTCTTCAGCCTGCTGCTGGTCGTGCTGTTCACGGCCATCGTGCTGTACCGGCGCATGATCGCGCTGCCGTGCATCCGGTTCCTGCTGGACCGCAACGACGAGGCCTCGGCCATGGCCAGTCTGCACCAGCAGACCATGCGCGACCGCCTGGGCAACCTGTGGCGCATTTTCACCATCATCTGCGTGCCGGCCGTGGCCCAGTTCCTCATCTTCTTCGTCTCGCTCTCCGTCTTCCCGGGCTTCGGCTGCTCGGCCGCGCGCAACTTCAGCGGCGCGCCCTACAGCGAGGCAGCTCACCCGACCACGTCGCTCTGGTACTGCTCGCCGGGCATCGTGGGCAGTTACAACTACGGCGACTTCCTTGGCCGGGTCGTGTGCTCCGCGGCCGTGTACCGGGTCTTCACCATGAACCTGTCGCTCGGCCTCACGGTGATGCGACTGGTGTACATCCCTCTGGCGCTCATGGGTGTGGCCGGCACGTCGCTTTACTCGTTCGGGTACAACTCCACGGTCTGGTCGCTGGTCTACAACGTGGTGCTGACCTTCACCATCGGCCTCTCGAACGGCCTGCTGTCCACTGTGACCATGGGCGTGGCTCCACGCCTGCTCAAGCCGGAGGATCGCGAGTCTGGCGGAGCCATCATGGTGCTGTTCCTGTTCACGGGCATCGCCATGGGCTCCACCTTTGGCTACCTCGTGAGCGAGCACGGCTGGTTCGGCCTCTGAGCTTCTGCATGTGTAGTGTCTGTCCGTGTGAATACATTCTCTTTGTCTCGTCATCTTCCAAGAGCTCATTGCTGCACGTCGTATTACATGAGGACTGCATGGAGACCAAGGCCAGACCAGAGCAGACGCATACAAGGCAAGAGAACTAGACATTGGAAACGTGTTGCAATTGACAGAACAGGTTCCTGATCTAAAAGGCAATAGATGTACTGCTTCCCACAGCAGTGAGAGTGGAGTGGGAGGGCGCAAGGCAGACTCAAGCTTACAGGCCGAAGTAGCCGTCCTTGCTGACGTAGTAGGCGAAGGTCGAGCCGCCGGCGATACCAGCGAATAGGCACAGCACCATGATGGCACCGCCGGTCTCACGGTCATCGGGCTTGAGCAGACGCGGGGCGACGCCCATGGTCACGGTGGACAGCAGGCCGTTGGAGAGACCGATGGTGAAGGTCAGGATGACGTTGTACACGAGCGACCAGACCGTGGAGTTGTAGCCGAAGGCGTAAAGCGACGTGCCGGCCACGCCCATGAGCGCCAGAGGGATGTAGGCAATGCGCAGCACCGTGAGGCTCAGCGCGATGTTCATGGTGAAGATCTTGTACACAGCAGCCGTGCAGGCGATACGGCCGAAGAAGTCACCGAAGTCGTAGCCACCGACGATGCCGGGCGAGCAGTACCACAGAGCGGTCGTCGGGTGAGCTTCGTCGCTGTACGGCGGGCCGCCGTAGTTGCGCGCGGCCGTGCAGGAAAAGCCCGGGAAGACGCAGAGCGAGACGAAGAGCACGAGGAACTGCGCGCAGGCGGGCACCCAGATGATCTTGAAGATGCGCCAGAAGTTGGTCAGACGCTCGATGATGGACTCCTGCATCAGGTTGTGGGACTTGGTGGCCTCCTCGTTACGCGAGAGCAGGTAGTTGACCGACGGCAGCGCGATGAGCTTGCGGTAGGTAATGATGGCCGCGATGAGCACGAGCACGAGGATGCAGAAGAAGACGTAGAACGACGTCTTGGTCGAGTCGCCAGTCTGGTGCACGCCACCGATAGCGAGACGCAGGACCGTGGCCAGCGTGATGTTGATCACACCGGCGCACACGTTGCCGATCTGCACGGCGTTGGTGAACTTGGGCACGGGGAAGAGAGCCGCGAGCGTGTAGAATGTGGCCTCCGAGAGCGAGTTGCCGAAGCCGATGAAGCCGAAGCAGATGAGAACCAGAGTGCCGCCGGTCTTCTCGTTGGAGAAGTTGACACCGGAGAAGACCATGATGAGGATGGCCATGATGCCGAAGATCACGAAGCCCACGTGCACGCGGAACGACTGCGAGAGCTTCTTGTCGAGGCCGAAGAACATCTGCAGGAAGACGCCGGCCACCATGGGCCACGAGGTCGTGAGCGTGGTGAGGAAGGAGAAGTTGAGGCCCGAGTTGGCGAACTGCACTTCGTAGAAGTTCTGCGCCGAGAGACACGAGTAGTAGGCCCAGAGCACGGCGCCGTTGCAGAACATGAGCGCGTAGTAGATGAACGTCTCGTTCTTCTGGAGATCGTCCCAGATCTCCTGGGGCATGCCATCCTGGCCCTGCTCCAGCACTTCCTCCTGGATAAGCTTGTCGTTCTTGGACGGAGAATCCATGGTAGTAGCTTGATCAGACCACCGCGAATTGGAGAATGAGTGATGGCAGCACCGCTGGCCCTGGCTGGCTGGTGGCCCACTTTGGCGTATTATACACCAGCGGCACACAGACAGACAGTCAGAGCAAAAGAGGACGGGTGACATGCTGCGTCTTTGCTCCGAACTCTCCCTCTCGCCCGCGAGTGTTGACAGCGACAAGTCATGTCAGCCTCCCACATCCCTTGCAAATATAAAAAGAGCACACATACAGAATGCCCATCTTCTTTTTCGACTTGGGCTTTTCGGCCCCGGCTCCTTCCCCTCCAGGTTTGCGAGGTGTTTTGTTTGGATGGAGCGGTTCCCATCCAGAAACCTGGTGCCCCACATTCACTTATTCACAAGTCGCATATGTGGGCCAGACTGATCCGGGTCTTTCCTTGTCAGGGAGAGGCATTTTCGCCATGTTTGAAAGACAGACAACAGAAAGCGTCGCCTACTGAAACGGCGCAGTGCTGAGCATGGACGATAGGAGGGGGAGACCTTCTAGCTCGCTTTGGGTGCGACCGCTAGTCGCGCCCGACTGAAGGAGGATTCGCATTCAGCCCCCAACTCAGGAGCACTCTCCCCACGCATTCAGAACACTGCAAATTTACAGTAGTGAACGAGTACTGTAGAATTTGTATGGCTGACGATTCCATCCCCTCGATGTCATCTTTATGCGTCTTTGAAGGAAGTCCAACAGTATTACTATACGTCCCACCATAAGTACGTTTGTCTATTACATTTGGCCGGAACGCTACACAGAGCACGCAACCAAATGTGAACGAATGTGGACTTTGCTGAATTGAGTGAATAGAAAAAGGGAGGCACCAAAGAAAACCCGGTGGTTCTTTTTTACTGCTGCACAATACTGTACAATAGAGTACTCAAAATCACCAGTGCCGCTGTTGCGGTCTCTTCCATTGTAGCTCCCAAAGGTTTTGATGGTCTCTCACTGCCCAGCAGTTCACTAAAATGCTGAGTGGGACGCCATAGATTCAAAATGATCGTCAGCATCCACTAAAATGCAGTCTCTCTTCATATTGGTATGGGTCTTTATGCCTGAGACTAATTTATACAAAGTAAGTGGAGAGTGGAACCACGCTAAACCTACTATTGAGTTTTTATAGTTGGGACTCGCAAAGAGCACCGTTAAGTGTGTACAAAAAATCGAGCTCGGTATTTCTGCAATCGTGCACTGCCGAGTTGGATTTGGAATCCCAAAGAAACTGAGACTGATCGGACAAACGGCGGGCAGATCTGGCCACGATCGCTCAGTCGATTTGGGGTGCGGCATCCCATCCCGCCTCTGTCAGCGTTTGATTGGGCAAAAGCACCGATGACACTAGGCCAGTCATTTCAAGAACCAGAGCTGCACTGGAGGGACGCTGCACATGGTGGCTACAAAATTTAGAAGCGGAAAATGCTGCCAACCAGTCACAACTAAAACTTTACGAGCCATCGCCATCTACGTTAATGACAGCTCAAAGCGTGGTAAGCTCAAAGCGTTTTACACTACAATTTTCCAACATCAGTGTTAGTTGTATAAGCGACTATGGACATATTCGAGGTTTGATAGGGATTTCATTTCCAATGCGCTATGCTTCAAAGTTGACCATTTACCACTGGTATACCAGCATTAGCAAAAATGGAGACATGCCAAACTCCTTTTCACCATCATGAGCTTTGCTTTGGCTGCTCGCGACTTCACCCGCCCCTTTTCTTCGTAGAGTTGTGTGTACGTAATGTGACTTCGGTTCAGAGCAAATCGTCAGGAGAGAAATCGGAATCCTGTGTTTCGATGGAGGCGAGGTCAGTATTGTTGTGGCGGGACCCAGCCATGCAGGATGGTGCGCACGCAGCTGTGCAACAAGTAGCAGGACAACAACCTGCATGCACTGATGGATCTTATCTTTTCGACCATGTGGCCTTATGCACAACCTAATACATAAATCGATTTATAGGTTTACAGGTTGACCAAGGCCACTCTCTGCAATTTTCGGAAGTTTGACAAATGCTGATGTGACCAACTAAACCACCTCGCTAATTTAATGTGTGAGAAAGATGGGCGGGCATAAACAACAGGTGAAAGTGACATCGTGGTGTCTGCATGCGAGTGTACCGTAAAGAAGAAAGTGAATGTGCGAAGGGGAGGATGGATTGGTCTCCATTCGCTTCCTCTTGCGCTCCATTCTCATGCAGACACCTCTCTCTATTCTTTCTAATGCAGCTTTCCGTCCAAAAGTGTTTACGCACAGTACAGTAGTCCAATGCAGCCCTCCACCCAATATCTGTATTGTGTGGCTGGATCTGAGACGATCAGTCTTTCAAGTCGGTCGGGTGTCCCACCAACGAGTGGGCCACCTGGTTGCAGTTGATCTGAAGCGCAGCCGTGAAGAGTGCACAGCCACGCGCACTCGTGTGGTTGTGGGACTCGCGAGCCTCTCGTCTGCGGACTTTGGCTGCCAACGTCGACAGAAACACGCACTCGTGGCACTGCAGCTTGCCTCTCGGGTTGAAGTGTAGACGCCTGCCACTTGAAGAAGGCAATTAAAACTCAACTTATGGCAGAGACAGTCAACAAAATGTGGCTGAGAAATCGCGTTCTGACGCATAAACAACGCCTCCGCTTCTCATTCACGGCTTAAAGTTCAAGTCGGTCGTGCAACTGGACGCGTACCGGTCTGTCTCTTGTGTTCCAGTGCTTTGTCAGTGCGTTTCTGAGCACTTCTGGTCGCCTGACTTTCTGCTGAGCGCAATTGCTGCTGGATTTCAAAAGCACAACGTACTAGTTGGTCTGCTTGTTCCAGGCGCCAATGCCACGCAAGCGTAGCAGGCAATCCAGCGCGACTACTTGGTCCCATGAAAGCGCGGCGACTGCATGACGGTACTCTCGATTGTAGACACGGTTCAGTAGCAGCTTCACCGCCATTTTTTCGTGGCTATTCGCTTCAGACGAGGAGTCAAACGCATCCAGCACGTCTATGAAGAAGTCGAGCTTCTTGTTCAGTGGCAGCGGAGAATCTGCGCCTGGCGGTTCGTCGACGCCTTGTCGTTCACAGATTGCCTCCATTCGATCCGTCAATCGACTGAGAATCGCCGTCTCTTCAAGAACGACCGGAACTGGGCTGCCAACCACTGCTTTGCATTCCTGGATGTAAGTGCATGCGGGTCTATGGATCGTCCACACTTGAATGAGGCACTCGCGCGAGCAAACTGTGTACACCTTGCATCCTTTGCAGCGCATCTTTGTAAGTTTGCCACATACTTCGCACGCCTTGGTCGGCATCTCGACTCGAATTCTTCAATTGGGAACTGACACTTGGTTGGGCAACCGCAGTCGTCTAACCGTCGCATGTCATGCGAGTCTTTTTCCATCAACTCACTCATGTTTATATTATGATCACATAATTGCACGAATAACAGTCACATCATCAAGCCACGCCGGCCTCAGCCTCTTCATCTTCAACCGTTGCTTCACTGTCGTCATCGGCGTCAAACAAGGCGTCCCAGGCGAGCCCCCACGTCGCAAGCACGTCCTCCTTCGCTGAATCAACATGCTTCACCTTCGAACGCAGGTACATGCGAATCTCGTTGCGCAACGCATCACATGGCGTGAGCATATCGACACTGAGAGGCTTTCGCGTGAACGGATCAACATGCTGCGAAGACAACAGGTGGCGCTCAATCACAGAGCGATCAACGATATTGCCCGAAGGTAAGCGAACTGGGTCCGTCATGATTGTGTTGAGTAGTGGGTCCAAATATTCTTCGGGGGCATCATCCAATAAAGCATCGACTGATGCACGCACTTCAATCATCTCGCTGCACTTCTTGATACTTTCTTGGAAGCGTTCGACCCATGCTGAATCAAGCCACTCGTACTGTTGACCATCCCAGCTATTCGAACTACGTTGTAACATTGAACAGCACTCGAAAAAGCACGTGGCATCAAAGCGACCATCGTCAGCAAGCGTAGCAATAAACTGTTTCCCCAACCGACGACGTATAGTTCGCTTCTGTTGGTGGGCGCTATCACTGTAGCCAGATAACGACGAAGGTAATTGTGCAGCCGCTAAAGCACTCGCAGACTGCTTTTCTAGCAACGCCAGCGCCTCATCTGCATCCATATCATCACTTGAAGCGTCATCATCGGTCAATTGCGTGGCAGTTTCTTCGCTCGTATCATTATCGTCAGCGACGTCGCATAAATGCCGAGCTGATTCTAGACGCGTGATTACTGAATTCAGCGCCCATCGGACACGCGTGTCCACATCTCCAACACGCTTCATCATCATTAATCCACTCTCTTGAACCAGTCGCCACACCGCCGACGGAGCACAATCCCCAGCAAGACCAGCGCAGCGCACAACGAGTACCATCAAGTTGGACAACACGATTTTTCCATCCTGCACCAGTTGCAACGTGAAGTTCCACGAATTGGCCTTATGGGCTACTGCGACTGTCGATAATAAAAAACTCACAGTGCGAGCGCACTGGTTTACCAGCTCTGGCTTGAGCAGGGTGTGCACCAAGGGCAAAGTGTCGGAAACCCACGCCAACAGCTCAAGCACTTCGATCAGCATACGGAAAGTCAAGCGTAGTTGTTTGGCATGAAGCGCGATGTAACCATCCAGCATTGCCGGCCGGAATGGAAGATTGACTTCATGGCCCTGGCGCGATAGTTCTTGTAGTTCCTGGAGCTGATGAAGCGTCTCAATTTTTCCATCAGCCTCTTCCAACAACTTGGCCGCGTCGCTCATAAGACCACTCAAAAGCACGCTCATTTGATTCGCGGCTGTTGCGGTCGCATTTACTTCAGAAGGGGGTACAAATCCTCGAACCGCGGGGGATACTTGCATCAGCATCACACGTTGGTTGGGAATCTGCCACAAATACCGCAAAAGCAAAGTGACTGATACGCGGATTGAAAGAAAGCCCCAAAGATAATGATCACCGCTGCTCGCGGTGTTGTCGAACGCCAGACCGCGATTGCGTACATGATACGCCTCCATATCCTCATGGAACCGCAAGATGCCGCGGACAGCAAAGTTAGCCAGCAGTTCGTTGCGCTTGAAAACCTGAGTGACCACTTGATTGTATTTGCTTTTCGAAAAGAAAGAAAGCAACGTTGACAACGACTTCAACGCCTGCACTCGCAAATGCGGATTTTTGGTACAACGCCTTGATGCAACTAGTTGCATGAGCATGACAAGCATAGGCTCAAGAATCTCCGCTGGAGTTTGTTGCTGCCACCTAGACTCGTTGTCCCTTGCAAGCATCGAAAACACTTGCTGGAAATCGATGCAATCCAAGCCCAGTAGATAGATAACGTCGCAAAGATCCACAAAAAAATGTTCCGGAAATGCACTGAAACTTGGTGAAAAATCCGACAGGACTTCAGCAAATGCATCTTGAGTAGGTGATGCCGAGCTCAGTAGCCACTTACAAGCTCGACTGTAAAACACGAGCCACTCCGTAACATTCGAAACTTCCAAAAGGTGCATCTCTGACATGATCCGGTTAGCACCAAGGTCGCCGAGACGTGCATTACTGGCATCGTATTGTGCCAGCATCTTGTATACTGGTCGACGCGGACTACCTCGATGAGAAGCGCGGCTGTTTCGGTCTAATTCCCGTTTCTCTTCTTCACAAAAACAGAATGTTTGCAACGCATGGATTTCCTTGAGCGTCGCAATCAACCGGGATAATGTTTGAAGAGGGCCAACATGAAGAATTCGTACTGTCATGTAAAAAAGCTCTGTTTCCTTGGGGAATGATTTTCGTGGTAGTAACGAAGGCGGGTATGCGAGTGTGCCCAGCTTCAAACGAGAAGAAGTCACGGTAAAAACCTTCGTCCAGCTAGCAGGAATCGCAAAATATAAATGTCCGGGTACATGCCGCTTGTATGGATCCTTGTGACGTTCTTCGTGAGCTAGACAGTCACTGCAGACAAAGCGCGAATCATAGCAATTTGCACATTTATAGACGACATGTGCATCGTCCAACGAGCGAGCACAATCAGAACACCTAATGGTTTGACGTCCATTATGCAGCGAAGATCGTCGCTCATGGGTTTCACATGCTAATATATCCAAATGTTTGGCCGGAATCAATAGCAACGGCATATCCACACGCAAGAAAACATGATCAAACGCGTGAATCAGTGGTGCCTGCGGTGTACTTCGAGGAACGCCAGCTCGACCATTCGAGCGTTCATAGGCGAGTGCAGCGGCAGCTTGGCGTGAAAAATCTTCAAAACATTTCGCACATAAATCAAAATCCTCGCAGCAAACACATTTGTAGCGTAAATCTGTCAAGTTTCGGTGGTGACATGGGTCACAGACGATGCCAAAGTGGGAATCAAGAACCGGGTAATAGTTCGAAGGTCCCGTCTTCGCAACGCGTTCCGATCGTTGCAGCATTGCTTGTCGATCATGGCTACGGGTTAGTTCCTCTTCTTCTTTCAGATTTTCTTGAATCATCTTCTCATCAACTTCTCGCAGCGGCACATATTGAAACTCCTTGTCACCAAAAGCGCGCCGAGGATGTGATCCTTGGTGGTAATTGGCATCAATTTGTACGACTCCATCTGGATTCAAGGTCGGCAGAATCAGTTGTACCAAAGCGCTGCTCAAGTTAATCAGGAATCCATCCATTCGATCTCCAGGACCATGATGAGCATGTCGTCGACGCAAGCTCGCAGCAATTGTCGCACCAATCCAACCGAGTGTTGCGTCCACGACATATGTCGGCTGGCTATCGGAGACCAACAACCTCAAAATGGTCGTAAAATCACGCTTGATCGCCTCGTAACCATCTTGCCATTTGACACTCAAAGTTGTCTCGGAAGCGTTCCGGCTTTCTGAGCTCACGTCAATCATTTGAGGTTCATCCGAGATGCTGGTGGTACTGAAAAACGGCCCCAAAAAGGATGAATATGCCATCTTGTGCAGAGAGATGGCCTGCGGGAACCAATCGCACGAGCGTGATTGCACCAGTTGCAGTGCAACAGGAGGGCAAGACAGCATCTCCACCAGCAAATGCACACTTCGTCCCATTTCAACCGAGCGAAATAGCGGCAACTCGTACACACGTCGTCGGATGGCCTTCGCTAGTGCGCACACAATACCGGCAAAGCTCTCCGGTTCATCCAAGTTCGATATCGCTAATGACAAGAACCGATCAATGCGAAGAGCGACTTCGGCGGGTTGTTTGCGCTCGGATGATGATGCGCAATTGTCTTCACCAGCATTTGGAATCCGCGTGAAGCACTCCCGACAGAGCGTGAAATCGCACGCAGCACAACGATAGGCAAGCATCGGTGCAGCCACACCGGACGTGGCTGATATTCGCTGGCAGACGCTGCACTTCCAACTTGGTAGCCCACGAAAGACGCGAGTCATAGCCGATGCCACCAGCATATGCTCGTGGAACGCATGGAAGGATCCAATACCTACGTGCTGAAGCAGTGTATTCACAGTGCTTGTTCCAAATCGCATTGCATCATCGTCATCGATATCGTGTGTGGTCGTGGCTCGATACCATCGGTTCAGTAACTTGGCACCGGCAAAGCCGACAGCAGAGTCGATCATGGCGAGTAGCTCTTCACGCTCCATGCCGAGCAATGGAAATGGCCCACTGTCACTCTTTCCTGCGCTTCGGTTCACTTGATTTAGCGTCTGCAGGATGCAGACCAATGTCTCGCTCAGCAGCGCCATCTCGTCATCAGAAGATCCATCGCTTGCCATCGCGTCTTCCTCACTCACTCCCACAAGAGAGCCAATACGGCGGCTGCGATGCCGCTTCTTGTTCCCAGAGGAGACTTCGCTGACCTGGCGCTCGATCTCGCCCCACCAGTTTGCCGCATTCACGACGATCGGACGGTGTGCCTCGTACTCAATCGCGCTGGAAAGCGCATGCACTTGCAGCATTTCGCGCAGCAGCTTCTGCAGCAGCTGCAGCTGGTCAATGTACGACAGCGTCGAGGAGGAGGAGCATGCTGCCACTGCGTTCAGCTGAATGGGAGCTGCCGGCTTCTCCTCGAGCGCCTTAGACAATGGCGACGTCATACCAGAGCTGCTGGCCGCGTCTCGGTCGCTCTTCGCGCATTCCTGGTTCCGCATCACGGGCGGCGGAGGAGGTGATGAGGCAGGCTCCTGCGGTGGGTCGTCGGCTGTCGCGTCGCCGCCGTCCGGCCGCGTGACGTCGCTACGCTTGGGCCGCTTCAGGCGCTTCGCAGCGAACATGGCGTTCTTTCTTTTGCTTTTGGCTCTGGGCATGCGACCACGTCGGACGGGTCACCAGCGGGCTGTCCGGGCTCGGGTTTGGACCAAGACCCACGGGTCTTTCCAGATCTTTTTTATGCAAAGGTGCTAAAGTTAGGTGACCCACACTAATTCATATTTGAAGTAATTTTCTTTTGTCCAATAGTAATAGAGGGCACATATATTTTTGAGCCAATCAAAGTGCGTAAAATTTCAACCAGTTCAAATGGGTTCAAATGATGATGACTTGCAGATCGAATGAACTCTCTGCGGTGCCAGTGGCATAAATGCATGAATCAGTCTAGTCTGTTCTATCTACAGGTGCCTGGGTGGCCTTGAACGCCTCAGTGAACGATAGATTCTCCATGATCTGGTGCAGCACGCCCATGTTGCGGTGATACGACCCGACCAGCAGGTTCGTGAGTGCGCCAACTTCTTCGTGACCTCCATCGTCCGAGATCACAGGCGTCACACGGATGCAGACCTGAGAGAGGGTCTGGTTGCTCGCAGCATGAGGCTGCAGCTTGGCCCAGCCCTTCTCCCGCAAGCTCACGGACACCGCGCCCACGGCTTCGATGAAGCCCTCCCACACGAGCACGATCTGGTGCTTCTCGACAAATCGCTTCATGACGAAGCGCACGACCAGATTCGACTCGAGATTGGGCAGTCGAAGCACATCCACGACTTTGGCGTGGATCGTATCATCGGTCATGCGCTTGAGCTAATTCAATGAAGAAGAAGCACCACTGTGAGCTCATAATCCTGTAGTCTTTCAAGACCAACGAGTGCTTAAGGCTTACCTGATACCGCGCCGAGCTCATTTTGAGCGAGCCACGACCGAGGCAGTGCCACACGACCTTATCGATCTTATTCATGTCGTGAGGGACCAACTTGGACTCCTTGTGTTCAACGTAGAAGTCATCTCCGTCGTTGATCAATTGCGCTTCCTTGTGCACGTCCACGTCAGCCGGTCCAAAGCCACAAGATTCCAACACGGCATCCGTCTCGCGGTACTGGTCATCAAGATGCACGCCCAGTGAGCTGTACACAGACAGATCTCCAGCGCTGTAGCGATGCGAGAGAGATGGTCGCTTGGGCGGCGAAGACGCTGGTACGACATCCGTCTCCTACAATTGCTCACACGATCAGCAATTGGCGACACAACCATAGCGTACACAGAGATTGAAAGACATACCGCGATTCGCGGGCGCTTCGTGAGCACGGTTTCCAAGCTTTTGGCGACTTCGAGCTGCCCTTCAACGAGCGTCTTGAGCCGGGCGTTCTCCTCAGTCGCCGCATCAGTCGCTTTTCTTTCGGATAAGGCGGCTCGCTTCCAGAAGATGACCACAGCACGCGAGTCTTGCGTCGTGAGAGCTCCAGTCGAATCGTTTGAAGGTGACGAGGCTGCATCGTCGTCCACTGCAGTGTTGGCGATAATGGAAGCGAGCTCGTCGGCACGCAGCCGCTGCAGCTCTTCTTCTAGTTCGCGAACCTTGACGCGCAGATACTCCAACTCTTGCTTTTGCCGCTTGCGTGAGGTCATGGGCTTTGGCCTTGGAGGCGACGACCCCGCCAAGCCATTCGCTGCTTGTGGCTTGATGGCAATATGCGTGACCGCCTGCGGAGGCGTCCAGACCATTTCCGGCTGCTGTGTGATGCCTGCATTCACAGGTGTAGTCATCATAGTATTGGGCACATTCGCATACATGCCCCATTCAGGGTCGTCCGGGACATCGTGGCTGGTGATGTTCATCATTGTAGGCAAGCCGTGGAGCTCCTGATCCACCGAAATGTCCTCCACGTCGCTGAAGAACGCGTCCGCATAGGTGCTGGGCACCTCCGCATCGGTATGGAGAGGGTGTTGTTGGTGGTAAGCCGCCTGGGGCGACGCAGGCACCACGGACTCGTCGATCTCGGCCAGGAACGCGTCCAGCACCTGCAGCAGCTCGTTTTCCATGGCTAAAGTGCACCGGTGCGTCATTTTGGGCACATGGAGTAATCATGGCACACTGTACCATTACGGTACGTCTCTACCTCGAATTCTGAGAATTTGGTTTCTCAGAACTGAGGAACCACTACGTATTAATTGGTCTGACTCGGGTATATCTCCTTGCCAGTCGCGACTTCAGCCATGCAATCGAGCCACTGTAGTCAGCACATACAGTAGCATCAAGCCTCTTGTCCTGGCCGATCGCATTCCAAGAGCTAAAGGCATTAAAATGCCTGCAAGTTAATCGAGTGATCGCTGTCAACTTTGTGAAACTGCGAGACCTGAGACCGTGAGACATGCGTTCAAAGCCGGGCTTGAATTGCAAGGCCTTCCTACCTTTTCTTCTTCTTTTGTGAACGGGTCTCGTCCACATATTCTGCACTGAGATTACGCCCCCAATTTTTTCAAAACCGGTATCTGCCTCTGCGAGACAAGCCCAACGGATTCGTAAACCAGCCCACCGAAGCTGCCTGGCAAATGCCGGATGAAAGATCCTCTGGTTTAGTTCGTCCGGCTTCTCTTCCTCGCTGTTTGAGCTGGCGTGCGCTCGAGATGGTCAACAAACCTCTGACACCTGATACGCATGGTAATCACCTGCTCTTTTCTGTGTGAAAACCGTGCATATATAACATTGTAGAGGTTCATCACCGTACCGTATTACCTCGATTCGTGTGGGCACAATCATTCCGCCTCATTACCATTCTCCTCTCGTCATGGACCAAGCTGTGTGGGCGGTCGGGCCGACGTCCGCGGCGATGGATACGAGCCACAACCACGATCTGGATGATGCATTTCTGCGCGAGCTTGAAGACCTGCTGGGCCCGTCTCACGACCCCATGATGCTCATGAGCGGCGACCAGTCGGCTGCGCTCATGGCCGCGCTCGACGACAACAGCCAGAACGCCGTGGATGCGGACGACGGCGAGTTCCGCCACAGCATGCAGCACCTACACCTCAGCACGCCCGTGAACTCGACGCCCACGTCGCCGGACGACAGCAGCTCCAGTAGCGGGACCCCAATGGCGAATAATGCCTTCAACAAGGAGCCTGAGACGCCCATCATGGGCTCCGCGGAGGTAGAGGCGCTCACGCGGGCGCTCGCGTCACCACCCAACTCTCCCTCCGCAGCGTCGCCAGCAGCCTCTGCGGCGTCCGCTGCCAGCGAAGTGAACGCTATTCTGGCGGCCGCGGCGGAAGAGGTGGCCAAGGCGCCCGCGAAGAAGGTCGCTCGCCCACGCAAGCGCCAGAAGGACGAGCTGGACTACCTGCGCGTCAAAGTCCAGGAGCTCGAAGACGAGCTGGACACACTGCGACAGCATGACATGAAGGCCGCGGCCGAAGCGCTCGGCAGCGCGATCGCAGGCACCGTCATGCCGCCGGCCGCGCGCATGCTGATGCTGGACGCCAAGGCCACCGACCGTGAAATTAAGCGTCTGGAGAATGGCGAGCCGTCAACGCCATGTGACCGCCAGGAGCTTGTCCAGCGACAGGAAATGCGCCGAGTGGCCATGGAGAACTTCAAGCTGCGGTCTCTGGTCGAGGGCCAACTCGCGATGGCCAAGAACCTCGAAGCTGTCTTCCGCAAGCGTCCTCGCATCGCAGTAAGTGAATGTTGCTGTAGCTTGTTGCTTCTTTGCCTGAAGGAAACTCACGATGTTGCTGGTGTCTGAAGCAGAGAGTTGGGCCTGTGACGATCCCTCAAGAGATCATGTTCGGACAGGAATCGCCCTTCGGAGACGTGGTCTATGATCTGCTGCGCGCCAGCGTCGAAGCTCGCTACAAACAGGTTGATGCACTGCTGCGCGAATGTGGCATGGGCAACTCGGACCATCCGCTGCGGCAGTCGGGGCAGGTGAAGCTGGACGAGCACGGCATCTACTTTGAGAACGTCGAGTGTAAGATGCTCCCGTTCCACCGAAGCGACATCAATCGCGTGCTCTGGTGCTGCATCGGCATGGACACGGGCCACACGAATGCGTACCAGGTGCGCGAATCCACGGACGACACGATGTACGCCAAGATCTTCGACACGCTCCGCCTGCCGCACTCGGAGACCAATATTACGGTGCGCATCGCCATGAAGCGCTTCGAAGAAGCGGATCGCGTGGTCACGGTCTGGGAAACCTACATAGAAACCGACGGCGTGGTCTCCATGCGTCTGCGCGAGAAGGGATTGCACTTGCTGCGAGCGCCGATGATTCCGATCGGCAACTCCAGCGAACCAGCGTCGATATCCCAAGTGTGCGTTCGCGTGGCTCCGGAGCTCATGAGCGGCCAATCCGACCAGGATATCGCGATCGGCACGCTCACCAACCTCGTGATCGGGTCCTACCATCGGAATATGGGCGTCATGGAGAAAGTGATCGATATGCTGCTGTTTTCCGAAAACAATGGACAGGTGGCGCAGGAAATGACAGCGGGTATGAACGGGCAGCAAGGAGCTATTTGCTAAACGGAGTGAATCACACTTGTATGTATATCTTGAGACCGATTGTTTGTCTTACGGTAGTCTTTACAATCTCGTCTTGATAAGTCTTGCGTTTTGCAATTCCTAATGCATTTGACCACAGCACAGCTCGCACTTCATAATGCTTTATTCAGATTTCAAGATGACACCAGCCAGTTCTCTAAATGTATTCGATATACTGTACTGTACTACTTCTTTGAAGTGACAAATTTTGGACGGATCTCGTGATCCCGTGAGTTTAGTGTGGTAGACACTACGATAAGCGACTCAAGTTCTTTCCGGCAACGCACAGGTCAACTATTCTTGGAGCTCCCGGGTTGACAGCGTGAAGGGCACACAACTCACAGCAGTATGAGCCTCTCACTGCACTGTACAGCATGAGCTGCTGTGCCTAAAGAGAAGACATCAAGCGATTAGCAAGCAAAAGACCAAATAAATAAATGCCATGGCAAGATGGATCTCTTGTTCTGAAATGCAAAGGTAGAAGCTGTCTATCTCTTCTGGTGGTTGAGGTAACGCAGCGCCAGCAGGCCCAGCACGCGGAAGAGTACCACGTAGCCCACGAGGATGCCGAAGTCCGACGCCATGCGCGAGTGCTTGTACTCGTACACCTCCTCCACGAAGCCCTTGAAGGTGACGTGGCCCATGGTCACAGGCGCATTGGTGAGTGGCTGGCAGCCAAGCTCCGAGCCAACGTTAGTGTACTGCTGCAGACTCTCGTTCCAAGTCGGTTCAGTCGGACAGTCGCAGAAGACCAGAGCGGAGAGGATCGAGATCGGAAAGCGCTGCGGTGTAATGTCGAGAAGCCACCTGTACCCAGTTGGGACAGAGTTGGACGGAGGATTGAAGCCTCCAAACATGAACAGGATTGTGTTGAAGAGCATGCCGACAACGCCCGCGACTTCACTGCTCGGCATCAGGTACACGATGAGCATGCCGAAGTACGTCTGCGCCAGGATGTGAATCGATAAAACGAACCAGTATTGCAAGTCCAGAAGCCCGTGAAGCCGACCATAGGGAAGAAGATGACCGTGAAGATGAAGGCGTTGGCGAAAACGTACGGAATCTCCACGACCGTCTCGCCGACAAAGTACCAGAGCGTGTTGTACGTCTGCGATGCTCTTTCCCGGTAGTACGATGCACGCAACTCGACTGCCATTGGCACAACGCTCTGGAACGACACCCAGCCTGTGAACATCGTGGACATGAAGACCACACCCACTCCCGAGCTGATACCTGAGTACGTTGTGTATCCTCCGTTGGCGAACACGAGCCCGAATAGCAATGCCAAGCCAAGTGAGATCGTGAGACACGTCAGATTGTACGACGCTGTGCGCCAATACAAGCGGAAATGACGACGAACTGAGAATTTCATCTGGGTGTACGAACTGGCAGCACGCTTTACGGTGAAAAGCATCTCTGGGAAATCAACCGACGGACGTGATACGCCTTCCTTGTCCATCACAGAGTCCATGGTCTGCTTATGTTCGCTCTGGTTGAAAAGCTTAACAAAGTCGGTCGCGTTGGCGCTCGAGTTGTTGACGCCGGCTCCAATACACTCGAGCATCCATGCAGCTGGGTTGTAGCCGTGAGTTACCGCCTCCACTCCAGGAATGGCTTCAAAGAAATTCACCATGGAGCGAGCATGCTTGCTCAAGTCGCCGAAGAAGACCGTCTCGCCACCACGCTTGAGCAAAAGTAGACTGTCAAAAAGGAAGAAAACTTCCGACGATGGCTGATGGATCGTGCAGACAATAGTGCGACCAGTGTTTGCTACTTTTCGCACGCCATCCATGATCTTCTTGGCGAATCGAGCGTCCAAACCACTCGTTGGTTCATCCAAGAACAGTACACTCGGGTCCGCAGCCAATTCCACACCAATGGTCAAGCGCTTCATTTGCTCAACGGAACTGCCACGAATGATTTGGTCAGCGATGTCGTCCAAACCCAGAAGGTCCAAGCACTCGGTCACTGAATCGAACTTCTTGCAGTCAGGCACGGAGCTGTCTTGACGCAAGAACGCGCTGAAAGTGAGAGCCTCACGGATCGTCGATGAGTCCATGTGGATATCCATTTGCTCGCAGTATCCGATGCATCGACGAATGGCCAAGTCGGTTGCAGGGTATCCGTTCAGCAAAATACTACCACGGATTTGACCACCAGTCTTACGACCAGCGATCACATCCATAAGCGTCGTCTTTCCTGCTCCAGAAGATCCCATGAGTGCAGTCATTGTGGCTGGAAGTGCGTATCCTGAGATTCCCTTGAGCAGATCGATAGATTCCTTGGGGTTGCTGGGCGAGGGAACGCTGTACACAAGTCCTTGAATGCCAGCGTTACTGGAATGAAGTTCTTCTCGCTCAAACTCACAGTCAATGCAGCTTGATCGTTCGATGGCGAATGCAAAGAATCAGATCCACTAGAGTTTGAAGGCGTTTTGAGGGCCACGTAGTTGTCGCCTTCGGTTTCTTTCTTGGCGAGGCTCACATTCTCGGGACTTTCGTATCGCTTGAACTCAAGAACCAAACAAGATAGCAGAATAAAGATTTAAAGTATTAATACATCTTATTATAGAATGAAGAACAAATACAAGCCGACAAGTACGACCATGCCCAACCAGATCCAAAACTTGTCTGTAGGGATACCGAACAGTGACAAATAGTACTCGCCCATGTTGATCCCAGTTGTTGTGCAGTAATCGATACCACCGTATTCACAAACTGCAAACGAATCGGATCGATATTGAAGGATCGCAACCGCTCGAATCGACCAGGCTACTGGGCTGATCCAATATATCCAGATGAAGTAATCCGGGATACTGTCCTTGATTACGATGAAGCCAGAGAAAAGCACGAATACCAGGGTGCTCACCATCGAGATCGGGTTTCCAATCTTGATGCTGGGAGAAATTGCGGCAATGAAGAAATACCAAGCAGAAAAGCTCATGTTCGTGAGCAGCATGATTACAAGGTACTGGAAATAGTTGCCGGCGTTTCTTTCGAAGCCACAAGCCCAATACACAAGCGAGCCGAATACAATACTTTCCATGAATGCCAAAGGAAGTTGGCTCAAAAGATTTGCCGTACGCCGACGTTTGGAAAAAATTGGCCCCGCGCTGCTTGTAGAAGACTTCGCGGTTGGCCATGAAAATCGGTATCTGCGGCATTTGAGCGTTGGCCATGAACATCAGCGCAGCAAAAATGACACCAATGACAACTTTGATATCGGTGGGATCGAATTGCCAATATATAGTAGCGTCCAGAAACTGTCCCAAAGCGACAAATGGAAATTGGGCATCGGTTCCATGTGCGCATCCACATTCATCAGCAACGAAGGATCATGGGGCTTCTCGAGTGCCCGAAGTGTTTCTTGGTAAATGGTAGATCGTCGGAAC
>JAADXR010000523.1:0-21217 GCA_023337935.1 Elongisporangium anandrum
CTTCTCCCCCAGCAGCACGTCGTCCCAGATGAACACGCACACGACGTCCATGTAGCGCATGACGGACGCGATGCCGGCGCTTTCAAGTTGGAAGCCCTTGGTGAGGAACATTTGGCCCACGAACGTGAAGAAGCCGCATCCGATGACGCTGGCCCACTCGGTCGACGTGGACGGCATCACGAATCGCTGCAACAGAGCAAGAGAACGTCAGCGACTGGTTACGAGAAGGAGCACAAGAGAGACTGCTTACCTGCTGCACAATGCCCACGTACAAGGCCGAGCCGATCATGCTCGAGAGCATGAAGTAGTGCACGATGACGAGGAAGTTGATGCCCTTGAGCTTGCGCACGGATACGAAGACGAGAGCTTGGCCAATGGCGCCCAGGAAGGCTGAGCCAATAGCCAGCCAGTTGCCGTCGGTCTCCGCAGTCGCGTGGTCCGTTCCAAAGATGAACGAGGGACGCACGACGCAGATCAGTCCAGCGAACGAGAGCAACGCGCACGCGAAGCTGGGAGGATCGATCCGTTCGCCCAAGATGCACGCGCCCTACAGCAACAGCAGCAAGCAGAGACATGCGTGAGTATCGCAGGCCTGCAGCGACGCAAAGGTCGGATGCGTGCCATCGTACCAGGAAGAACGTGATGACGGGACTCGTGAAGATGATGACGCTGGCATCGGCCAAGACCATTTGAGACACAGCGTAGAACGCGAACGAGATGGACGAGAAGCCGTAGACGCAGCGCCAGAAGAGCAGCATGCGGACCTTGGGCTCCACGTGCAGGTTCTTGCCGGTGTAGATCACAGCAATCTGCCAAACCAAGCGACCAGTCAGTACAAACTCCAGCTACCGATGTGAGCACTGACAACGCACCAAGTTGAAGATGAAGGCCACGAGCGAGCGCCAGAAGATGGCCTCCATGGACGTCATGATGTACGTGTTGTACTTGACCATGGTGGACATGAGGCTGAAGCACACGGCGGAGAACGCCACGCAGGCCACACCCAGCAGCGCATGGGGCTGGTCCGCTAGCATGGAGGCCGTGCGCGAGCGGCGCGTGGGCAGCAGCGGGGCGCCTTCCTTGGTCTGCAGCTTGCTCATGATGCCTTGAGCTTCAAATCGAGAGTGAGGAGCTCCGTAGCTCTTCGCGTCGAATGTGGGTATGAGACATGCGCTGCGCTCTTTTATTCGGTAGTTGGTTCTTTTATTGCAAATCGGTTTGGCCAATCAGTGGAATTCTGTGCTTTGATTGGCTGAAACTAAAAAAAGGACGTTCTTGTGGCATCGGCGAGATCGCCACATGGTCATCAAGTGGGACCTAGACCTGATGAGTGGACTCTGAAACCAGAAATGAATGTCACTCTTGCTGCAACGAGTAAGTTTCGGATCGGAAAATTTAGGCTGGCCCCGTGACAAGCACAATTCCAGATGACAAATTTTAATGGCAGAAAACCAACCCATTTTCAGTATGTTTCATTTCATCATTGTATTGCTGCCGCGCGGTGATCGCTTTAACTTGCACGCTTGGCTTTGGATCGATGCTTGGAACAAAATGCACGCAGCTGGCCGCCCTCACTCATAAACATATCGTACTCGCCGCGACTCTCTCGCCCACAGAGAGGATGGAAATACGTTAAGCACGATCCGCGGAAGCATTTAATGCATCCGTCCTTTTCTTGGCACAAGGCGCAGGCGGGGCCTCTTGTTTCTTCCACCGCTTCTGGTACATTCTTCACGCCACTCATGCGCTCAACGTCAGAGAACTGTACGCCTGGCGCCCAGAGGGCACATACCACGTGCACCCAAGCGCCTTCGCACGTTTGCTTGAATGCGCTACTTGGTCGGACCAAAGGGCACAAGGCACATTTCTAGTACAAAAGCAAATCAGGATAAGTTCACAACTGATCATATAAAGTCACATCGGTAAGGCGAATACAAAACTAACCGCTTCAGCATTTGCGTTCTCTGGTTGAGCACAGAAATCACAATACCACGGTGTATCTCCGTCTGGGACAGCGTCGATACCATAGCAATACTAGCGAGAAAAAGAGTTAAACCATTGTTTCTGATGCAAACAGAGTCAGAAAAAAACTTACCTTGTGAACAGCCACAGCGCATTTCTCGCATTGGACAATCGGGTCGTCCACGAAACCTTGGTCGCTGAAGCAAACGCGACACCACATTTCTGAATCCATCTGTGGATCAACTGAGCCCTTTTCCTTGATTCGCTTTCTGCCACGCTTGTTTGAAGATTTTTCTCGGCGCTTTTGACGAGGTTGGTCTTCATCAGATTCTTCCTCTTCTTCTTCCTCTTCGTCTTCTTCTTCCTCCTCCTCATCTTCTTCGGCTTCTTCTTCAGCCTCTTCTTCAACCTCTTCTTCCTCCTCTTCCTCGTTTTCATCATGCTCTTCGTGCTCTTGGTGGCGCTCTTCGCTTACTTTTGCCTCACTTTGCACTTCCTGCTCTTTCTCATGGTCAGAGGCTTCGTCGCCCGACGCAGGTACGTCCTTCTTCTTTCGGTCCTCCTTTGATTTAGGATCCATGGCTTTCTTAACGTCCGGATCTGAAAGTAATGCCTTGCGAAGTTGCTTCTGAACCTTGGCGTTGCTGCTCTCTATTTTCTGAATTGCGAAGTCATCGCCAGTAATTTCCAAGGCGATGCGGATTCCACTTTGAACAACAAATCCTGACGACTGCCGTCTGTTGTTTTTCTTTGGCTGACGAACAGGTACGACCTCTTCCTCTTCAAAATCGTCATCATCACTGGAATACGCGACACGTTCTCGACGCTTTCCATTCGACTTCGTCTTTTTTCGGGAACCAGACTGCGATTTTCGGCCAATTGGCGTAGTTTCCTTCTTAGTTCCATCCAAAAACTCCAGATACATCAGCTCGCTCTCTACATCCTGATTTCTTCGTCGTTTCGGTCGTTCAATGACTTCCAACCAATCGCTTGCAACATGACGAACGTTCACAATATTTTTCAAGATTGGACCAGTAACCTTCAGCTCAATTAAGATCGACAGAATTTGATCCGCATCGGCCAGTGAACCGCCACGTTGGCGCTCTCGTACAAGGGCTCGAGCCAACTCCCGCAGTTCCTCAAGGAATTTTTTGATATCATCCTTCGAAGCATTTGATAAAGCACCTTCTTGAACTTTCGTCATCAACAGTTGAACAGGCTTTGGCCCAAGGACCTTTTCCCAGAACTGATCGTCGTTGAAATCAATCGTGCTATCCGACGCTTCAGCTGTGAAAGATGCTTTCGAAAAAGAAAGGGCCGAGCTCTGGGACGCTGTTGGTTGCTGCGTCCCATTTTCACCGTCCTTGTCGCCGTTATTGTCACCCCCAGTGGGATCGTAACGAATTGTTCTACTGGATGAAAGTAGTTGGTCGATATCCAGTTCGTTGATTGCTCGATTTTCAGGATCTTGCTCGTCATCTTCGCCCATGATTGCATATGCACCGTAGCGAATCATCATTTCTACTTTTTCTCTGTCAAGCGACATGAGCGACATCATATTGCCGCCATCGTCGTCCTCACCATCAAATTCGTTGCGAACGCCTCCGGTTTCAAATACGGCATGATGCATGCCAAGTTTCTTCGACGCAATGTCAAACATTTGAGCTTCGTATGTCTTCTTCGTAACTAGTCGGTAAATATTAACAGACTGAGTTTGTCCAATACGATGACAGCGGGCGACAGCCTGAAGATCGTTTTGAGGATTCCAATCACTATCGAACAGAATTACGACGGAAGCAGCGATTAGATTGATACCCACACCGCCAGCACGCGTACTCAGCAAGAACGCAAAGGTTTCTGACTCGGGGTTGTTAAAACGATCAATCGCCGCTTGACGCGAATTTCCGCGCACTGAGCCATCAAGTCGTTCAATGCTGTATCGGCGCAGTTGACAGAGATCCTCGATGATGTCGAGCATGATCTTGAATTGAGAAAAGATAAGCACTTTTTTGTTTTCTGCGCGGAATTTGGTGAGCATTTTGTCCAACAGAACAGTTTTGCCGCTTGCTTGAACAAGAATCTTCGATCGGTACAGTTCGTCCGAATTAAAGCACTCTTTTTCTTCCACTCCCCGAATCAAAAAAGGATGGTTGCAGCATTTTCGCAGCTCCATTTCGACATTTACAAGGTTAGCCACCGTGCCTGTCGCACCCATATTCAAAAAGGATCGGTTGCGTTCAAAAATTGCACGGTAGTACTTTTTCTGCAAGGTCGTCAACTCCACATCGATAATGGTTTCTTCTTTTGGGGGAATACTTTTTTCGACGTCTTCCTTGACACGACGCAGCATATATGGACGCAATTGCTCGTGAAGTCGAGCAACTTGCTCAGCTGTGTTCAAGTCACCGTACTCGTCATAAAATTCTTGCTGGCTGGGAAATTTGTCAGGCTCAATGAAATTCAACAAGCACCAAAGCTCGAAAACGCCATTTTGTAGCGGTGTACCTGTCATCAACAGGCACGAATCCCAAGAAAAGTTTTGCAAGGATTGAAGCAGTTTAGCTTCTCGATTCTTCAGCTTGTGAGCTTCATCAATCACGACGTACCGCCAATGAATTGAATCTAAGTATTCTGCGTCAGCCATGAGAGTCTGGTACGACGTCACCAACACATTGAACTTGTAGATGCCACGCTTGCGATACGCGTCGGATTCGTAATGGAACTCATGCTCACGAATAAAAGCGCGAATATCGGCACCACCGTCAGAATCATGGTATACCACACAATTCATCGTTGTCCACGTTTCGATTTCACGCTTCCAGTTTCCAAGAGTTACTAATGGTGCAACCACAAGGAATGGACCACGAATGTGCTCGTTCTGACGCAGATGCTCCAAAATTGCGGTAGCCTGAACAGTCTTGCCCAAACCCATTTCATCTGCCAAAATACAATTGCGTCGATTATACCAGCAAAATACCAGCCAGTTGAGCCCTTCTAGTTGATAAGAGCGTAGCTGGTTTTGGTTGTTGTACATCGGAGATTCCTGATACTTCGCCCACGCACTTGGTTCAGGACGAATATCATTGAACATCGCAGGATGCGCACCATTGACAATCGGTGGATGGATGTAACGATGATACGCAGCAATTTTGCGATCATCAGTCAGCTCGTCTTCCCACTCCCACGTGCAGTCGAGATAACTAAGATCGCGCCATTTCACCAAATATTTCTTTCCTCGCTTCATATGCACTTGGCCATCATCTCCAGCACCAAAGTTGTTGTAAGGATTACCATTTTCTGGTTCTTCAACTTCCTTCATTCCCAAGATTCGGTCAACCTCTGTGTAGGCGTCACTGAAGTACGCACTGAAGTCCTTCTCTTTACCCACCACAGAATTCTCGCGCGCTTGTTCGACCACACGACTGTTCTTTTGGAGATAACGACGCATGCGCATAACTGAATGATGCCCAAAATGTTCGATTTGTTGCACCGACAGCCAAGACACATGAAGATATGAAACGTCCTTCCACTTGATCAAAAATTGCATATCAACTGAATCATCGTCGGCGGCTTCTTTGTAAAAGCGAATCCCCACAATTTTATCGATCTGAGGTCCCTTGGGACCCTCGGGTTCTTGCTTCGTCTTGGCAGGCTTTTCTTCGTCGCTAAACTCAAAGTCTGAGTCGTTCTCTTTCTCAACATAATTCTTTCGAGCTTTTCCAACGTTACGCCCTGATCTGCGCGATGGCTGCGCAGGCTCCTTCGGCACAAATTTTGCGTCTTCATCATCGTCGTCATCATCATCTTCGTCCGAATATTGTTTCTTCTTTCGTCCTTTCTTCGTGGTTTTCTTCAAGGGCTTGGTCACTGTATGGCTGGCGAAAGTCTTTCGTTTCTTCCGCTCGCTGCCAGGCTGCATGCTCTCATGAACGGTCGATTTTAAAGCACGGCTGAGAAGCTCATTCGGGATAGTGCCTCCAGTAGCCGTGAACTTAAACACCATAATCTGTGCTCGCAATTGCTCCTTTTGTTCATTCGTGAAACCAGCACGGAGAAGTCGCTTGACTGGGCGGTTAATGGGCTTCATATCGCGGACATTCGAGATCGATACTGGAAGACCTGGTTGCTGCGAATTCATTCCTCCAGCAGACGAATGAGATTGGCCACTACCAATCGGATTCATAAACTTGATGGCTCCATTGCCATAAGTTCGATACAGAAACTGATTGTACGCAACCGCAGCCTCTTTTTCGCTTCCGTAGACACCTAGGCGACGGATACCGCCTCCATCCACGTGCAATTCAGCAGCCCAACGGTTTGGCGAGATGTAACGTACTCCCATGTTCCACATGCCCGCCGTGAAAAGTTCAGGGTTGTCTAATCCAACCATAGATGTTCGCATGCCGCGACGATATCCTTCACGGTCATGGTCTGGGTTGGTCTCCAACCCAGCACCACCCCGTCGGCGGAAGCGTAAAAGCACTGGGCGCAAAGATTTGAGACGAGACACAACGCGATTAAAGTCTTCTTGAGACTGAACAATGTACCCGTCGACAGCAATGAGATCGTCGCCGATTTGAATCATGCCGCTGGCTTCAGCCGGTCCAATCGCACCGTTCTCAGGTCGTCGAAAACTTGTCACTGTTACTGATCCATAGCACACACTCATGTTCATGCACAAGCCAATGGATCCTTTCTGGAGCAAAACTTCGTATTCATCCGACTGGAATGGCATGCGCCAGCCATGCGCTCGCGGCGGTGGGTCAATCGTCGCACGGAGAGTGTCGACAGCGAGCGCAGTCGCCTGCCCAGGTGTCGTGGCGTTCTTGGCGTAGGAAACCATGCGTGAAAGGTTACTGCGGTCGATCGTGTACGTCTGTTCGTCCAGGCGCACCGAAACCAGAGACTTCGGCGGGAACAGCGCATTGCTCACGCTGCCTGGCTCGGTGTTGGTCGGCGTCTACAATCCCATTATCAGCGACAGAAAGTCCACAGAGATGAGCCAGGCGTACAAAAACCAACGAGCGACGCAGGCCGGTACGTACCATTGAGTTGACAGCGCTGGTGTCCTGCATCGGGTCGGACGAAGACCAAGCGGTCGAACTGTCCTGCTGCGCATTGGCCGCCGCTGGTCGAGTGGCTTCCCACTGCTTCTCGAACGATGGATCGAGGATCGTTGGGCCCACGGGCGCCGGTCCATCCTGCGTCGTATTGTAGAACGAAGGTGAAGCGCTGGGATGATGGAACATGCGCGAGGCCGGAATCGCGTAGCCCATGGAGCTTGTGGGCGGGAGCTGCGGAGGCTGCACATTCAAGCTGTTGTCTGCCGCTGCATCAGTTTCCATTCCCTGGCTAGTGTTCGTCTGCATGCGCATCATTCCAGGTGGTAGCGCACGCGGATCGCCGTGCAACGGCCGAATCGGCGTGGGTGTGGGCGCCACAAAGCCCGCTGATCCGGCATACGGGAACTGCATGCCTCCTGCTGCAACTAGCGACGCTGTTGGTGCCGAAACCGAGGGCTCCATCTCTGATACTGAATCACTGGTCACTGGTGCTGGCGTGGGTTCCTCGTCAGGCTGTGCTTTGGGCACTTGCGCCGGCGTTGCACTCGCCTCCGCTGCTCCCTCGTCTTCTTTCGCTGCGGAATCGCCCTCCAAGGACGCGGTCGCGACCGCAGGCGGACTCACCGGCTGCGCCTCGGTCTGCTCTTCCTGCTGATGCGTCTCGCTCTGCTCTGCGGCGCCTGCCTCCTCTGCTTCGGGCGCTTTGGCCGCCTCTTGCGGCGCACTGGCGGACTCCATGAGGGGCAACCAAGCGGATTATTCTCACATGGACCGAGCGCGCGCCTTCGCCCAGGGTTGCCGCTCGAGCCCTAAAACCTCGCCTTCGAGGTTTTTCATTCATGGCCATTTGCCAGATCTAACGTAAATAACCTCCGCACCAAATGAGGTTTTTCGTGTGCTTTTTTTGAAGGCGATAGGATACGGAACATCGGGGACAGGCAACCAAAAACCGAATGTCCGTAATGACAAAGAGTCCAAATGCACACGCATGCTGCGGAGCGAATGAGATTGTGTAGCCATGTCGGATGGGAAGAGGAGGCGGTCGCGCCTGCGCCGTGTCATGTGACGCCAACTGTGGGATGCGAGAGAGGCCAACCGGTCAACAAATGGATGATATGTAGAGTATGACCGGTACACGAAACAGAGCGATAGGGAAGAAAAGAAGGAAGGAAGCTGTCTCATGTTCGCATACAGAGCGAGTGGGTTCGCGTGACAGAACTGCATTTAGCCCTTGGTCGACACGCCGTCCTTGTACTGAGGCTTGAGCTCGTAGCAGCTTTTGTTCGGACCCTTGCGGTGGTACACGCAGATCTCCTTGAGCACCTCTTTCAGGAACGCCTGCACACAAGCAGTCATGAGTACAGCGCTGCTGCCACTTCGAATTAATAGGCGTACCTCCGGTTGGCGGCAGTGGAAGTTGAGCTCCTTGAGTGGCCAGTACTCGCGCTCTTCGAAGTGGTGGAACACCAAGTTCTTTAGCTCATCCTGCAGAACACATCATCAAAGATACATGATCAATCAATGCACAAGTTGATCACATTGGATAACAGAGAAGGTATCCATACCTTGCTCATCTTGATCTTCTTGTCGCTCTTGTCGTTGAGCTTCGACTCAGCTCCATCCTGCCATAGTATCACATCATTCCAGTCACTCCCCATGCTGCACAATGAATGGATGGCTGAACCCAGGCACGTACCTCATCCGCATCCACGTCCGGTTTCTCGATCGTGAATTGGATCTTGGCCTTCTTCACACGCGGCAGATCTTCCAGCGGCTGCACCACTCTGTCGCAGATAGAAGCAAGCCCATTCAGCTATCGATCAAACAACAAATGTTGTCGAGTGACAGATCGTACCGCGTCTTGACCATCGAGTTGATAAGTCGTTGCTTGCAGAGCTTGCTGTACTGGTCGTTGCGCTGCGCCATGATCGTGCAGCTGCGCGTGACAGTGCCTTCGATCGCCATGCGGCCCGAGCCATCCAGCGAAAACACCTTGAGCTTCAGCGGCGTGTCGCCAATCTCGATCTTGTACTCGGTCGGAATGCCGTCCTCCACTGTGCCCGGATTCACCGTCAACATGCCCTGCAGGTCGCATTCACAGTCTCCGTATCACTAGAGGCGTTCGTTGGCAAGTAGCTACAGGAGGATGGAGAATTCTCACTTTTCGTCGACCCAGCACGCTTCCTTTGTCCAGCTTGATGGATCCAAGCATCTTTTCACTCTCTGTATTCATCGCAAACCAGAGGAAGCCAGCATTTAGCGGTATACGTGCTTAATAAGCATGATAAATGGACTAACACACCATGAACGTTTTTCCAGGCGGCGCCTAGAGCGGTCTATTGAGCGCAAGAATGAAGGAATCAGGACGCTACCGCCACACACTCGTAGGCAGAAGGCAGCTCTTCGTGCGCACGTACCGGAATCTTAGCCAGATACACCTCACGGTCCTCGAAATCCAGGTGCAGCGGCTCGACCACTTCGCCATCGTCCTCCATGGTCGCGACCGCGGAGTAAAACAGACTGCAGCACCCACAACGCCAGGAAGGGTTATACCGGTTTGCTACCGACGGCTGCCGATATTACCGGTTGGATACCGGTTTCACATCGCCAAGGATATCAGTCGCATGGAATGATGACGGCAGCTTGACAACCGAGATGAGCCACATCGTGGTGCTCAAGGCGGCCGACGCCGGCTACGAAGCCGCGTTCGTGGCTGCGGACCCGAGCGTCCATGTGCACTTTGTAGAGGTGCTGAGCTACGAGTTTGTCAACCAGGACGTGCTGCAGGATGCCATGCGCAACGTCGAACGATACAGCGGCGTGATCGTCACGAGTCCGCGCGGGGCCAGTGCGCTGGTCGCGGCTATTCAAGCTCTGGAGTCTGCGCAAGTACAGCAAACACTGGATGCTTTGAAAGACGTCGTGTTCTCAGTCGGGCGTGCTACGTCGCGAGAGCTTCAGCCCATTGGTATCACCTGTCGTGGCGATGAGAGTGGCTCGGCCGATGCGCTCGCTGTGTATCTCGCGCAGGACGGAGTGTTACCGGGAGACAGCGCAACCAAGCCTGTGCTGTTCGTATGTGGCGAGAAGAGACGAGATGCTCTTGGTAAGAGCTTCGCAGATCGACAGGCACCGTTCGAGGAGCTGGTGGCGTACCAGACGTGCAGTGTGGAGAACGTCCAGCTGCCGGAAGGATGCCTGGATCCGCCGCAGTGGGTCGTGTTCTTTAGTCCCAGCGGACTCAAGGCCGTCAAGGGCATGAACGTGCACTGGGATCAAGTCAACAAGGCTGCGATTGGTAAGGATAAAGTCGCACATGCCGGTTGTTGGACGCGGATCTGACGCTGTTTGCTTGATGGGATCATCCTGCAGGCAAGACAACTGCTGCTGCGCTGCACAAGCACGCGGAAGAGACTGGTCTCGCTCACTGGGAAGCCGACGTCGTGGCTCCGAAACCCACGGCCGAGTCGCTAGCGCAAGCCATTGTGAATTATGCGCAAGCGAAGAACGCATGATGGCTCCAATTTTGAGAAAAGAGAGCGGCGGGAAGACCTGCCCCATCATCAATTGATACATTTTACACAAGCGAAAGAGCTCATATTCACATTGCAGTCGATCTGATTGACGACGCACACAAACGCAGACAAATCGATCGCCATGGCGATAATGATCCTTTCGGCTTGTTGGCTGGTGGTTTTATGTCCTTTTCCTTCATTCGCTGCGCTTATTCTTCATCAGTCTTCTTCTTGGCGAACGCCGCGAGCTTCAGAGCCTAGCAACAATGACAACAGCAGCAATGAGGTGCCACTCTTTTTATCTCACACACAACATCAATCGACGCAACGCACCGCAGTTCCGTCCCGTCGGGCGTTCCAGTCGGCCACGGGGCCGGACACCAGCTGCACGGTGGCCACGATGAGCCCACCGGCCAACACGAAGCGCGCGATTCCATTCATTTCGGCGGTCTGGCTGCTCGCGTGAATGATGAGGGGGCGGGGCCACGGGCTACGCAAACCCATGGGTCCAATCAAAACCCGGTCACTATTTTGGATGTTGGATGTGTACTGAAGACATTCGAATAAGTACGGATCATTGAGCTCTTTTGCATTGGTCAACATGGCGGCGAATGCCACGGAGGAGCAGGCGAATGCGTCGCTGTCCCAGCCGCTGGAGAGCGCGCGCGCTCATTTGGTTGAAGCCAATGTGTTTATGAGATACGACTACGCATGGTAAGCCTCTTGTTGCTTGTATAAGTCTTGTCTGTGTCGAGATAAGATGATTTAATACCCGTGATCTCTCTCTCGTACAGGCGATCGGCCGAGTTTGAACGCGCCAGCGACCGACTAACCGGTGTGGGCTGTCGTCTGCTGTACATGCACAGCATGTGGATGCTGGACAAGCTAAAACAGCAGTCGACGCAGACGTTCAAGGCGTATATCGAGTCCAATGGCTACTCTGTTTTTGCACGAGCCATGGAGCAGGCCTGCGAAGCCCTGGGCTATGAGGTGATCAAGGATGAGCAGGACCGCGTGCATGCTGACATCGTGTTCCTGTACATCGCTCCGCCGTGTGAGAAGAAGACCAATGAGTCTCAGTATGCGACATTTGAGTCCATCGTGGCACATCATCGCGCCAATTCGGACGCAGCAAATGCGGACTCGTGGCCGATCTTTTGCTGTCTGCTGGGCGAAGCAGAGTTCCTCGGAGTACCGGAAGACGACGAAGTCGACCGCTTGCGTGGCCTCAGCGGTCTGGCGATCTCCCAGGAGATGGTGCCTGTCATGCAGCAGGCCGAATACACGTCCATCGCTCACTTCGCTGTGGAGTTTGAAGCCGCCGAGCGCGACAACAATGGCCAGGAGCTGCAGCTTGAGAGCCTCATGAACCGCTTTGGCTGCATGCAGCACAATCTGATGAAGCACAATGAGAAGTGGGAGTTCTACGCGCCCAGGGAGAGCTCGCTGGCGACAGAGGACGCCACGCACCCGTCGGACGGCGAGACGCTGTACTGGCTGGAGTACACGCACGATAAGACCTGCGGTCACTGCCACGTGATTCATGACAAGCTCTCGCGCTGTTCACGATGCCACAGCGCGTTCTATTGTTCGCGCGACTGCCAACGTGCTGCCTGGAAGGTACACAAGCAGGTGTGCGGCAAGCCTGCGGAGGAGACCACAAAATAATAAGTACACAGCCATGTAAACTCACTCATCCAACTCACAGTCGACTGCCCCCATTTCTTGATCACTCTGTGATATCTATCGTACACTAACACTATTTGCGCTGCCGCTCTGTGACTTGCAGCGCGAGATTCAGCGACCAGTTCTCTTGCTTTAGACGATTCACTTCCTGCAAAAGCTCGTCGCGCGCTTCCAGACTGTGTTCGTACTCTGCCTTGCATTGCTGCATCTGCTGCTTAGCTCGCGTCTCTTGTTCATTCGCCAGCGCAAGCGCATGGGTCAGAGCGGCAGCTCTTTGATCGAGAGCCTGGACTTGTTGCTCTTGCTGAGAGAGCTTTTTCTTGAGTGCTTGTGCATTTGGTATTCCACATGTCAAAGAACTATTGTTCGCACTAGATATCGCATCTAACTGATCGATGCTCTTTTGGGAATACGATTCAACAGGAGACTCCGCAGATGATGAAGATGAAGAGGAACTTCCATGAATGCAACGCTCTGTGACCTCCATATCTCGGCGTAGCAGCTCCGCACTATGCCGTTTCTTCAGCTTCCTCATCTTGCGTTCATGCTCACGAATGATTTGCGCTTCCTTTTCGATTACCTTGCGACCAACTGATTGCTCCAAATCGTAGATCTGCTGCTCAAACTTCGACTCAATCAGCGCTCGCTCATCTTGGAGTAGCTGCTTCTCATCAACCAGTGAATCCACTTTGATGCGCAACTCGCTATTGGACTGCTCCAGTTCTTTGTATTGCTGTTGCAAGTCTCGAAGTCTACTTTCAAGGTCTTGGTTATTTCGTCCCCAAATGACCTCTTGTGCTTCATAATGCCGCAGTTGATCTTGTAGAACTGACAGCTCCTTTGCTGATTCTTGCGCTGTTTCGAGCTGATTTGAAGAATCTATCCGGTGCTGCTTCCGGTCATTCAATAGCAGACGCAACTTCTTCTCCATTTTCTTCTTTTGCTTGGCCAATTTTGCAATGAGTCGTTCTTCCTGGAACTCCAAACGTTCGATTTGTCGTCCTCGCGCCTTGGACGCCGCTTGTGAGAACACACATTCAGCCGTCTTCGCCAGCAACTGCTGCTCTAGCTTAGTCTTCTCATCGTCATTATTCTTGGATAAGGATTGTGCACGATCAGTCACGTTTTTCTTCTCCAAATCGAGTGCTGATTGATAAGAAGCTTCACGCATTTGCCATTGCCTGTTTTGCGCCTCGTGGTCCAGAGTCATTTGAGCAATCTTGGCAAGAAGAGCAGCTTTCTCTGTGTCCCAGTCATCGTGCACGTTCTTCACATGTTCTTGCTCCAGCGTCATTTTTCGTTCCAAACCCCGAATTTGCACCAACAAAGACCGCTTTTCTTCCTCTAAGCGCGCTTGCACGCGAGCTAACTCTCGCTCTAGTCGTCCGTTCGCCTGGTTTGATAGAGCAAGTCGAGATTCTACTTCCTTGATGACGCTATCTTTAAAATCCACAACGCATTTTGCCTCTTGGATAGTCGATTCAAGTCTTGAGGAAAACTGCTGCAAAATGAGGCGCTCTTGATCCGTGATGGCAGCATTTGCTGTCGGCATCGATGACTGCACACTCGCAGTACGCATTTCATTCACCTGTGATCTCAACGAGTCAATTTCATTTCCAACATCGGCATACTTGTGTTCCATATCTCGCAAGCGATTTTCAATTTGCTTCTTCTCTTCCAGTACGCGGGTGATCTGTTTCTCATGCTCAATAACCTGAAAGCTCATGGTCTGACTCAGTTTCGAAATGCGATCGACGCATTTGTTCTTGATGGACGTTTCATGAGCTAAAGATTGCTCCAGCTCCTGTGCATGCGTATGAATGAGCTCCATTTTCTCGGGCAATGTCATTGAATTCGGGGAGTGGAGGAGTTTCTTCAGAATAAGGTCAGCCTTGGTATGAAGTGCAGATACCGTCGTAGTCTGCACATCAGTAGACGAGTTAACCTCAATGTCGACTGGACCATGAGCTGGCGCGATTGTCTCTCGTGACGATGCTTTGGCTGTCTCATATGCTTTTCTCAAACGTTGTGCAAGCATTTCTTGCTTGATTTTCAAGTGCGTCTTGCTAATCTCGAAATGATTTCCGATTGAAGCGTCATCGTCGACACTTACAGTTTGCCGAGACCCAACAGTAATTTCACTAGTTGACTCGCTTGACGTCAGAGAGCTAAACACATACACCATCACTCAGCATCGCTCCTTCTAAGACCCAAGGAATGGAAGCACGTACATGGGCGAAGAAAGAGCTACCACGTTGCTTTCGCTGCCATGAGATGACTCATTGCTATCGTAACCTTCATTTTCATTGCTATCCGAAAGCTGCAGTTGACGAGATTGCACATTCCGCTTGGGGAGTGCTGATAAATAATGTATGGTACATGTGCTTCTGATGTCCTTGGCTTTGCATGCGTACAACAGCGATTGAATCGCCTACAAGATGTCGCCACAGTGATTAGTGTAACGAAATCATGCAGCAAAACCTCCCAAACTGCTCACCTGCTGCTGAAATTGCGCAGGCTTTTGAATCGCCACCAGCATAAAGGTTGCACTCGAATTTCCCAGGAAAGTGCCAAAATGGCGACTGAGCACATTATGAACGGGGAAATGAGTGTCGGAGAAATACGGTTTGCCGCCACTTGGTGACAATGCGTCGTTGATAGGGTCGTCTTGGTTGCTAATCTCTAAAGGCCGTGGCTCAATGATGGAGCTGAAACACGAGTAATGGCTGGTTAGCGATTGAAGGCAATGGCTTCACACCAGTTTTCATGGCAACGTACCTTCCACAAATGTCTAGATAGAGAATCCTGCCCCTTCGTGGTCGTTCAAATGACTGCTGCGACTCGATCAAGAGAGCCACGATGAAGTCACCAGTACGTGCCTTCGCCTGACACGAAGCGAGGCTCTTGGCACGGGCTTGCGAGTAGAGATGGATGGCTTCGGCTGCTTTGTCCACATGTACAGACCGATCTGCAAGCGTCTGCTCCATCATTTCGCTTGGTAGTGCGGCGTCGATTGCGGTGTCTGTAATGAGGTCCACGACTTGATCGTCGGCCACATGGAGACAGCTCAAAAGCACTTGATACCTGGCTCCAGGCGCAGCATCTACATGAAAATTCCACGCTTTATCAGCCTTCGTCCTGTTACTGCTTCGCTGTATTCGCTCTCTTACCTTTCCGCTGGGCTATAACATCAAAAACCTCACGAATCGATAGCGTAATTATGCCTGCCGCATCCAATTTACCCATGAGAGGCCAAACTCAATGGAAAGAGCAGCGATTTCGTTCCTACCTGGCTCGGTCTGCGCTCGATCCTTCCGTCCATGACACGTGAACGACTTGCCCGAATGAGACGCTCCCGTGGCCACCACTGTCATGCGATAGCCATCCACTGCTCGCTCCACAGAGCGCGCCAGTGTGCGCTGGAAAATGTGCGCGTTCGAGTGTTGCTGGTCGTAGACCTGCTCAAAGGTGATGGAGGCCACGCCGGGCGACATCTCGCTGTGCTTCAGACGCACCGTCGTCTCGCTCGTGCGGTGGATGCCTGTGGCTCCGCCTCCGCCGGTTGCTGCAGCCGCTTCACGTAGTCGGATCACCACGTGCGCGCGCTCCATGGCTGCTTGCCTACCGCTTCGAGGTCAAGTGGCGGGCGTTTACTTTTTGCGCATTGGATGATGTGCACCACATAACATATACCACGGTACTGCGCCCAAAGTGTCTCTCCCGCTTGGATGATTGATTACGAATGCAGGCACACTTAATAGCACCGACTACTCATGGGATCGGATGGTGACTGTAGCTTGTTTCACGTCGCATAAACCGTGAGGGAGCGGCCGGAGAAGGAAGGACAATCGAACGCTCTCACACAGCAGCACTCGTTAGCACCATGCTGGGACCTCTTGCGCGTCAGTACCGCTGGTACAAGATGGAGTTCGGCCTCACCATGCTGGCCTGGTGGGAAGTGGCCCTCTTCAGTACGTATTTGGGCAATTTGCATGACGTTTTGTGATCTTAACGGTCACGAGAAGCTGGAAGAAGACGCATTACTGACTCTTGATCGCTTTCTTGACACTACAGACAGCTTTGCATTGATCGTGACCACCTTTACGGGCTACTACCTCTACAGTTTCGCACGGACAGTGGCCGGCGCGCTGCAAGGCTAAAGCCAAGACACATGAATGAGCGCAGAGCAACGAATGACATTATGAGCTCCTCCCGCATTTACGACAGGCGACGATCTGTACCGGCAGCACTGGTTTGCGAATTCACTCAGCGGAGCCGTTTCCACGTCCTCACGTAATACATGTACATGCCCATGCCCTTGCTCTTGTGTTGTGACCTGGAGCTTTGGACTGGATGCTCGCCTGTCAGTGCATTTGCAGCCTTCAGTTGTATATCTGGCTTGAGCTCTCCCTGCAGCCACCACGGCATTGACACCCAGCAACCCAGCTTGCGCATCATCTCATGGGATCGTTTCATTCTCATGCGCTCGCTATAAATACGTCTGCCCACGCTGTCTGCAGCCAGCGCGCATTGCGAGATAGAAAACGCGGCGGAGCCAAGCAAGGGACCATGGACTTTGACTGCGATGATTTCGAGAGTACGTGTGCACATTATGAGAGTGCGCGTGATGGTTAACTCACCTGTCATGCTTGCTCTCTGATGTTGCAGAGACGCTGAAGGTGATCGTGGTCGGGAATGGCAACGTGGGCAAGACCAGCATGACCACACGCTACGCCAAGGGCAAGTACACAGGCAACTACAAGAAGACCATCGGCGTGGACTTCATGGAGAAAAGCGTCGAGCTGCGCGACTTGGGCGAGACCGTGAACCTCATGATCTGGGACACCGCAGGCCAGGAAGAGTTTGACGCCTTGACCAGCCGGTACTATAAAGGTATTCAGCACCACCCCGCTTTGCTACTTGAGAAGCTGACTCACTCGTTATCAATGGGACGGAATAGGTGCTGGAGCCGTCATCTACGTGTTTTCCACTGTTGACCGCGATTCCTTTGACGATCTGCCCAAGTGGAAGCGCAAGGTGGAGGAAGAATGCGGCCGGATTTGCCAGGTGCTCGTCCAGAACAAGATCGATCTGATCGAGGACGCCGCCATGTCCCGCGCCGAGGTGGAGGATATGGCCGACTACATGAACATTAAGTTGTATCAGTCGTGCGTACAAGACAACATCAACGTGAAAGAAGGTAAGGAATGTGCCTCAAAAGTAATGGCTAGATTGACTCACAGTGTCCGTGTGAACAGTGTTTGAACACCTTTGTCGGCAGTTCTTGAAATACGGAAGCGGAGGCAGTGGGGATGAAAACCTGCAAGTTGTGGCCGATATTTCCACGCTGAGTGAAGTGATGCAGAAAGCAGCAGTACGCGAGGCGTCCCAGTCAGACCGAAAGATCAAGCGTGAGATGTCTGAGATTTCGGACTCGGGCTCGAACGCGTCTGAAGACTATCCACCGTCACCTCCACGAGCTTCATCGAACACGCGGAAGTCGGAGGGAAGGCCGCCCTCACATTCATACAATGACCGAGAGCACCGGCGCGATGTCCGAGGGAGCGACGATGAGGACTATCGACGTCGGGATGACCGTCAAGATGACGATGAAGATGATGAAAACGACGATTCTGACGTACAGGAGGACCGCCGACGACGTATTGAGCAGATCACCAGTAGCCCACCGAAAATCAAAGCCAAGGAAAAGATTGACGACCGTGAACCAAAATCAGCGCCGAACGAGGATCTATCCGATCGCGAGGCGCACAATGACAGTGACAGCGATGCAGTTGGCGATGAAGACCAAAACCAAGACGACCTGCTCGAGCGACAGAGTGACGCGTCGAGCCAGCCAGCAATCTTGCAGCCTAGCAAACGACGAACCAACGGCAAGAAGCGCCAATCCGTCCCTGAATGCAGAATGTCCTGAACGCCGCACTCGAATTTTCATCTAAATGGTGAATACAGACAACTTCTCTAAACGCAATCTTCTCGACAAAAAAAGCTCAGTCGTCGATAAATAGCCACACAAGTTCATGCCTAAAAATATCGGTCTCGTGCAGGTCAGCACTTCGATCTGATGTTTCACATGGCGAAGGATGCAGGACGAGCAAACCTGCGCACAAAGACGACTAAGTAGCGGAACAAATGGATATCAAGGAGCGTTTGGAGCAAATGCGCACCAACCCGCAAACTCGCAAGCGCGGTCAAGTGTCAAAGGAAGACGTGGCCAGGGCTCGGCAGTACCAGCGCGATTTTGTTGCCAACAGCGCGTCTTTCAATACGGGCGCGATCACGGATTGCTCCGAGACGCTGGAACGCCTTCTCATTCAGAAGCGAGAAGCACGCGAATGCCGAGAAATGATGTGGGAAGATCATTATGCCGCTAAAATGAACGCAGAGCTCGTTGATGATTCGGCCGCGAAGGCGAAAAAGCTTGCACAAGAGATGTCCATGCTCGTTCAGTTAAAAAGTGACAAGGACAAGTGGAACATGGCCATTGATCTTCGGTTCAAAGAGTTCCTAAGCGCTACGCTCTCTATTGCTGATATGCCCACCCGACAAGAATATTTTGCAAGCCGCAACAGTTCAGGTCAAACGCCATTACACAAAGCCTGTAAAACGAAGGACCGAGCGCTTGTCCAGCTTTTACTTGATCTCGGAGCGAACCTGACCACAAAAGACGAATCAGAAAAGGTATGATTGGTTCAATACATCGACGTTTGTATATGCTTACTGACTTGCATTTGG
Source organism: Elongisporangium anandrum (assembly GCA_023337935.1). Lineage (NCBI taxonomy): Eukaryota > Oomycota > Peronosporomycetes > Pythiales > Pythiaceae > Elongisporangium > Elongisporangium anandrum. The sequence continues at coordinate 18,980 of JAADXR010000523.1, forward strand.
TGCTACGTAGAGTGTCTTTCAAACTACCGCTGGTTACGGCTTCAAAGACCTTTTTCAGCTTTTAATGAACAACTCAAACACGGAGACGGAGGATGTACTGCTGCACTTGGATGCTCAAGGACAGTCGCTTCTTCACGTGACATCAGCAAATGGAAGTGCGGAGATCCTGTCACTGCTTGTAGAGCATCCACGGTACGGGAGACAATTATGCGGACTCGTTAACTTGGCGACAACAAAAGATCGACAAACAGCTCTTCACTTGGCTGGACAAAACGGCCATGCAAAATGCATTAAGATTTTGCTACAATTGGACGGAATCCAGAGCGAATTACGTCAAGCAAAAGGCTCCAGTGCTCTGCATTTGGCTCTGCAGCAGACGTTTAACATCAATAAACTCATCCAGGAGTTTCTGCAACACACGCCGCCATCGCAAAGTGAAGAAGTTTTCGAAGGCATTGATGAGGCCACGGGCCAAAACTGTCTTCACACAGCTATCCTCAAGAACTTCCGCGAGGTCAGTCTTGCACTCATTCGCGATCATCGAACGCCACTAAGTGTTGCAACTCGAGATGGAGGGTGGAGCCCCTTGCACTTGGCAGTTCTCACAGAAGATATCGAGATAGCAAAAGCTCTTGTATCGGCTGGAGCCATGTTGGATATGGTGGACGCTGACGGTCAGACACCACTACTTCAGGCATGCTTGGGTAGAAGACTTGACATGGTACGATACTTTCTGGATGCCGGTGCTAATCCTGCACACCAGAACAAGCAGGCGTACTGTGCACTGCATTACCTTGCTGCATTTTGTCGCGATGAAGAGCTCCTTGCGGATCTTATTGCGCGTGGTGGAGACGTGAATGCCAAAACACTGAAGCTGAACACGCCAATGCATTTTGCAGCTATGAACGGCAATGATGTCGCGACGCGAGTATTGCTTGCACATGGAGCAAACGCCAGCGCCACCAATGAAGACAAGAAAAGCGTTGTGTACCTTGCCAAGAAGTGGAGGTATGTTGAACTACTATTTACGCTTGGAATCATGAACTTGCGCTGCCTTACATTCGCTTCTGACGTCACGTAGGCATCGATCCGTCGAGGACTTGGTCAAACCACCAGAGGACTCGGTCAATAATGCTACTGGCTCTGCAGGCAACAAATCAAAGTCAAAGCAAGTGCAGCTCTTGAATCAGCCTCGACGATCCATCGTCCATCATGCGCCGGCCATTGGCCGCGTGAATCGACCCAAGACGCCCATCTTGACGACTCGCTCCGAGGAGTCCGACATGGATTCTCTCTACAGCTTCGAGGATGAAGAGATGTTCCAAGGAGCTGCTGGTGTCGAAAGTGGCGACGCCAATTCAATCCGCAGTCACGTGTTTATGGGCGTCAATCACGATCTCCATCCGGTGAACAATGCGACAGCTGAGAGAGCCGCAGTCACGAAGAGTAGCTTGCAAGAAACCTCGTCTTCGCCACTCCCACCACTAGCGGATATCACGCGTGTCACGCGAAGGTTTCTGCCCGGCCCAGTGCACATCCCGTGGGACCTCACGGTGCCTGCAAAGGCGCCACCGTGCAACAGCGACGCGCTGGCCGACAACTCGCTGCAGCGGAAGCTCAAGCCCAGCATCCGAACCAACATTGGCCTGCTGCGGGACCATCTCGCGCATCACCAGGAGCTGCATTGGCCACGGCAGGCGAAGCACCGCGCCGCAAAGGAGTGATGGTCTTTCAAGTCCTCAGTGCGCGCATCAGAGTGATGGTCATGTGAAAAAACCTCGGAGCGACCGTCACTTGAGAAGAGAAAGCGCCAAGGAGAAGGATCGCGCCAAAGGCAGTGGACGAGAGCGCGCGGATCTGCAGACGCCTGTTCACATGCGACGGAATCTTTTGGCGCCTCGGTTAGATGTCCAAGCGCTGCGCCCACAGCGCGATCTTTTTGGATATCGTGAGCGGCGACCTGTCGGCCAAGGGGTCGTGGCTCCTCAAAGACTCTTCAGCGTCATTCTGGACCGTGGAAAGCGCAAACATATGATAGATTGTATGCTGCCGTCTGCGGAAGGATGATGACCGCTCACTTGAGTGGGTATACAAAACGCAAGTAAAACCCAAGATCGCGGTCAATTCATGGGTCGCGCAGAAGGCGACGGGTGGGCGCGGCCCGACGCTTCGGAAGCTCATCGCAATGATACTTGCTCGCCAACAGTTCGGATGCACCGTGACCTCAGGAGCTCATTC
>JAADXR010000524.1:0-21158 GCA_023337935.1 Elongisporangium anandrum
CTCTACGACCGTTCAACTCCAATCCATGCTTGACAGATGTTCAAATCAAGCAACTGCAACGAAAATTGAACCTGAGTATGATGTGTGGAGATAGTGATTATTATGGGTTTGGTCCGGAACCTGAGGACACAAGCCTTCCGGGATTTGCGTGGAATCCAGACGTTGCTGAGTTGGATCAGAGCCAAAAGTACATGACGTACTTGCGAGACAATATGCCGATGGTGTTGAATAGTGGCGAGTGTTGAATAGTGGCGAGCACTTCTTTCTGGAAGACGCGAGTGAAGACGACACACTCATGACCGCAAAGGACTACGAACTGCCGTTTGCTTTGTGTGGAAAGGCCGATCTTGTGCTGGTTAGCAATTTGTCGAAGCAGCACAAAGCGATTATGGCTGGATTGCAACTCGTCATCATGGTTCGCAAAGATATTCAACCGCAGCACGAGGCCCAGATCATTGGTCAATTAGTCAGCGTCGGTCTTAAAGCTCCTTCAAGTGTGGCACCCATGGCACTGTTGACTGATCTGAACAACCAGTGGCATTTCCTATGGTTTCGAGGATATAGGATCAGTCATTTAGTCTACAAGTGGCCAAGAAACGCGATGATTTTTTTGGAGTGGGCGTTGCCACTAGTCGCGGATTGTTCGTTCCAGGTGCTTGGATTCGGGAAATTTGTTGGAGTAGAAAGTCTAGCCCGAACTTTGGATCCTTATCTGCACGAAGGCCGTAAGCGCAGGAATCATAGGCGTCGTAAAGGTTTTACTCACTAGTAATTACTAGATCATTAAGAGGCATGAGTTACCATGATCTCGTGAGTGCGAACGGAGTCGCTAGGAGACGCACAGTCAACAATATAGTATTACGTCTTCCTGGAACATGAATGTAGCGAGCAGACTTGTGAATAAATGCAATGCATCGATTTGTATGCCACCAGTGTGGTGAATCTTCACGACTAAATCCAATTGTCCACGAGGATATAAAGTTCCCATAGGTGGATGCGAATTCCAACGTATTGACGGTTACATGGGACACCATGAAAGGCATCCTCTCTTGGCACCGTTATGAACGGTCTGCAGTCGAACTGGCACATTTCGATTGGGCGAAAAGTCGTTCCGTGTCCTCACGTGATCTTGGTCGATGGGAATACTCCCGAAACTGACAACGTCAGCAAAACTCATTTCGTTGTGAACTCGCCGCAACATAATAGCTACGCAAGCAAATCTTCCATCGAGTTGCGGTTTTTCGAATTTTACCAACACCATCGCTTGAAGCCGATCGACTCCTCTGAAGTATTCTTGAGCAAGGTACAATGCTTCTTCAAGACTTCGATGACGAAATTCGACTTCGACGATCACGTGAGGATCGAGATGCTCGTGTGACATAGGACGAAGCCCAGAGTCAGGACTCCGTTGGATGGGACGAAGACGGCGACGCCCGTTGCCGCGTTGAACATCCACAAAGCCCCCCCCAGGTGCCAAAAGGCCCTCCCTTGTTGCAGAGTACGCGTGGAGAAATCCGGTTATCGCTGAGACAACTTGCTCGTGGGGAGGACTCTGCAGCTTGGTGATGACGAGCTGAACAGTCATTTCATCGACGTATTCCACCTCCAGTTTGACGGTAGAGGGGATCCTCAGGGTTTTCCACTCGGTTATCGGAATGGCTGTGGCAACCACGACCCGAATGTCGACGCAGCCGGAAGCTTCACGTCGCTTGAAGTGCTTTATCGCCTTGTCGAAGGAATCATGACGAAGTTGCGCAGGAGGCGTGTAACTCGGAGGCGTCGTCACGGAAGTAGTGCGTATAATATGGGGGTGGTCAGAGAAGCTGACTGTACTGGCGCCAAGCATCGCACGTCTGCAGTAGGATGGAAATGACGCTATGAAGTTCACATTTCCCAATGGTTGAGGTCGAAACCTTCTTGTGACGTGATCTGCGGTATTAATGATGTCACAAAAGCACAATCAAGGGCCTTTGATGCAAGTAGCCGTATCTTTTTCGAGCGCCAATTGCGTTAGTTTTATTGCAAGTAAAATTTAGTTCTGCAGTCTACAAAGGCCATGGTGCTCCGGTCAGCCGTGGGTTACCACAAAAATGACACAATCCAAGGTAAATTCCCGACCAGCTCTTCTCGTTTTGGATACTGAGAATCCAAACATGTACAAGAAATGTGATTTACTGTATTCAATCCAGACTCTTTACAGTCCACCTATACACATAGAGCGAATCTCTAGGCATCGATGTCGTCTGGAATGACGATTTCGCAGGCGTAACCCGTGAAGCCAATGTCGCACTGGCAGCCAGCAGCGAGGCAGGTGCCGCGCTGGTTGCAGCTGCTTGCGCATTTCGTCGTATCTCCAAGTGAAAGCGTCGCTCTATCCGTCAGAAGCTGCTGCATTTCAAATGGTGTCGACACGTTGGCTTCGATGCGAGTATCCAATTCACGTCGGCAGTCGCGCAAGTAGTTGAGTTTGGTGTTGTCTACTACCGTCAAGTCGTGAAGTGAGATCGAGTCGCTCACGCACACGCTGTCGATATAGAAGGACGGATTGAGGATGTACTTGCCACATATCGGGATCTGCGTGATCACATCGTAGCAAAGCTCTTCCGCGAGATCATCAAAGCTCGACGACGCAGGTGCAACAGTTCCAGCGTCGGTAGTCTCATTAAAAGCGGAAACAGAAGATGTCGCAGAAGAAACATCAATGTCGCTGTCCTGACTGCTGGATTCTTCATCATGAAAACCCACAAAGTCATCGTCTTCATCAAAGCTGCTGCTTCCATTGACAACAACTTCGTCTTCCATTCGACGAAGACGGGAACGCGACGAAGGCGCGCCTGGGTACGTGGGCTGGAACGACTGCATCGGGATGTTGGCTGCTGGAATGGCAGTGTACGCTTGATGCAGATACGTCATGACGCTGCGCATGGCTCGTGCCTTAATATCAGTGTCCGTGGCCACTGTCAAGAACGGTGCACAGTCGTCTCCGTTGCATGTGAAGAGATTGGACGATAGACTCACACCATGGAGCAACCCCAGCAGAGCCGTGTCCGTCATGTCGTCGGCTGGATTCCCGTTCCAGTTGCCCATGAGTCCCATGACGCTTGGATCCTTGAAATACGGCGACATCTGCACTGCAACGTTCAAGTAAGGGTAGTCGCTGTTGGTCCAAACGCTGAGCGAGACGTCCACGTACGTGGCTTGGTCCACAGCGAGGAAGACGCGGTAGCTATCGGCCTTGTTGAGCTTCTCAACCGAGAGCCAATCCAGCGTCGCACTTCCCTTTTGCACAACGATCACTCCGTCTACTATGAGCAGACGGACGATCGAGTCAGCAAACGCCACGGCCACTCCTTGGTAGCAGCTGGGCCCACGCGCTCCCAGATAGGCCACAGGAACGCACTTGTGCTGGAACGTTTGAACGAGGAAGTTGCGTGACTGCAGCCAGCGGAACACGCCAGGCGTCTGGAAATCGTACCGGACGTTATCGAGTGTGTTTAAATGCGGATCCCCAGAGCCAGCGCCGCGTCCAGAGCCCACGAGTTGGCGGTGGATGGTTTGTTTGGTGCAGGGAGCGAGCAGCTTCTGTGCGATGGAGTCCATCGTGAACTGGAAATTGAGCGCCACGGCCACAGTAGAGCCTGCGAGGGCTGCCGTGGAGCCGCCATCGGTACGTACGCTCACGCTGTGCTGGTAGGTCTCGCTGCTTCCTTTGGTAAACGAGAACTGCGTCTGGTCAAACGTGATCCCTGGAGCCGAGATCGTGACTTGACTGGGCGGCGTGTCGTACGCAGACGCATCGAGCGAGATGAGTCCACTGGCGATCACGCCGTCTAGCAAAGTAGTAGAGTCTGTGCCGTCCAGCGACAAGCTGATGATACTTCCGCAGACTGTACTGGTGCGTGCAACCTTGAAGCCCAATGTGAAAGCCAACACAACCGAAGCCAGCCGTCGTAGAGAGAGCATTCCTGGTACGCCGCTGGGTGAGGAGATTAGCGCTGAGCTGCAGCCGTAAGATTGAGTATGGTATCCAACCAGTGAGGCTTGGATGGCAAATGCCGGAATGAAGAGCTTGATTTACTGTGGTTTAAAGACCGCGAGAACCTCCATTGGAACGATCTCCTGGGTCTGGCTATCGTTCTTTTATCGGGCAGAGAGCTCTCCGTCTCTCTTTGCGCCTTGTCTTTCTATCTCGACATCACGCATTCGAACAATATGCCGCTCAATGCTGTCTCGATCCAGTCGAATGGCCGGTCGTTTCACAGGCAACGACGGTTCGTGCCCTTGGAATGGGTACAATAGTAGTCACCCAAGTAGAAATAGAAATAGAAATGATTTAAGACAGGTATTATCTTTCTGAACTCTCTTGCGAATGTGATATATTCGCATGTAAACTACATAGAAATAGAAACGACTGGTCATTTCTAAAAGGCTGGGCTTTTGCCAGTGAGTTTGATCCAATGGCCTCTGCAGATGAGCTGCCGGTCGAAATGCCTCCGCTTGCAGACGTGGAGGCGGCCGCCAGTGGCGCAGACGCAGGCTCTTCGCTCATGGATCTGCTGCTCGATGAAGACGACGTTCCGGCTGCCGCTCAGCTGTCGCAGGCGCAGATTATTGAGTCGCAGGCGCGAACGCTTGCAGAGCTGACCAAGAAAGTGGAGGCTGGCGATGAATACCGGCGACTGACCAAGAGCAAGCTCAAGGAGGCAGCAGCGCGTCTGCGAGAGTACCGAGTGCGTGTTGAGGAGCTCACGGTGGCTCTGACCAAGGCAGAGAAGCAAAAGCCGGCTCAGGCTCCGAAACCAAAGGCGCCACCGCCGATGCGCGATGCCGTGACTCAGACACTGCCGCCTGTGCGACGAGATATGACGACACAGACACTTCAGGCAATCCAGCCGCCGGTAGCGCATTGTAGCACGCAGACTCTGGAGAAAACGCAGGATGCTGTTGCCGTGGAAGCTGGAACGCAGACGCAGGATGCAGAGGACAAACCTGATCCTATGCATGTCGGTGTTCAGACTCTGCCATTGGAGCCATCCAAGCCGAAGACTTTAAGCGCTAGCATTGAGACTCAGACGACAGCTGAAATACCAGTGAAAGCACCGGTCCTTGTGGCTTGCGGAATACAGACCGAGACTGAAGTGCAGCAGCCCATGATCGTCACTCATTCGAGCTCGCAAACGCACATATCTGGGGATGTTGTGCTGCAGTCTTCACCTCGGGCACGACGTGAATCGCCTCGATCATCACCGTCTCGAAAAAGGAAGCGCTCGTTGGATCTCGCCAAGCCTCGGGATGATTTCCCACCAATGCCGTCTCCGCACCAGGCAGCTGCATCGAATGGACAGCAGGCTGATGCGCCAGTGCGCTCTCCAGTCCACACAGTTCAAGCAGCGGACGCCATTAGTGCAGCAATCGATGACGAGCTATCGTTTATTTCGAGCGAAGAAGATGAATCCGAAGATGACGACGAATCCAATGCGCAGCATCCAATCAAGAACGCAATCCTAGTTGAGGCGCATGCAAACCCCAATGTTCAAGAACTAAGTCCAACGACGATGAAGCCATTGCAATTTGATGATGCTATTTCGAATGCTATCGATGATGAATTGGATTTTGGCAGTAGCGATAGTGACGAAGATGACGATGACGCAGTCGTTGAAAGGGAAGAAATAGAGTCAAAGAAGAAGACCTCGTCTGATCCTGTTGATGTCATTACTGCAGCGATTGAGGACGAGTTAGCAAGCAGCTCGGATGAAAACGATCAAGACAATCCAACTAAATTATGTGAGCCATCATTGGTTAGTGCAGCCATTGACGATGAACTAGCAAGTAGCTCAGATGAACGTGAGTCTGATGAACTCGCCTTGGAGCCGGATGTACACAATCGACTCACAAATGCTGTGAATATTCCGGTCGATTTACCACCAGAACTTGTATCTGTTGACAAAACCAAAACGAGCGAAGAAGCTCGTAACATCAGCAATCGTGATGCTATCAGCGCTGACATTGACGATGAATTAGCCAGCAGTGATGAAGAGAGTGAAACCAGTCCGGTGCCTCAAGTGAATGAAAACCGGAAATCAATTAAAAATTCAGACGCCATCAGCGCAGAAATATACGATGAGTTGGATCCCCATTCAACGGCCAGTGCTACGAATATGGATCATATGGAGCACGCAGTGCAAACCTCAGACGTTGCTAATGGTGCATTAAATGATGAGCTTGCCGCATCTGATAAGGATACTCACACGACCAGAGTTTCTGGTAAGCAGCAGTCGGTGAACCTTTCAGAAGTCATTTGTTCTGGTATTGATAATGAACTAGCCAGCATTGATGAAGAGGTGCAGTCCAATCCCCGAACCCAAGTGAATGAGAAGAGTCAAACGGAAAATGCTCCAACAAACAAGATTATTGCCACTAGTCCCGCGGAGCATGAAATTGAAGCGGTCACTCCAGCATGGAGATCTGATCTTGGAAATGAACTGCCGCCATCGTTTCAAGCAAATCCACGAGAGAGGGATTCAGGAACTAACAGTGAAGAAAGTGCAGCACAAGCTAGCGAGATATCTTCTCTCGTCAGCACCGCTATTGATGATGAGTTGGCTAGTAGCTCTAGCGAGGACGATGAAACTGAGCCGACGAAGTCTGACCAAGTTGTACGCTTACGGGACTCGAACAAGGCAAGAGACAACGCCCCAGTTGTAACAAATAACGCGACGATGCCGAAGACCGTGAATTCACCAGCTACCACGAGTGCGACAAACCCCATGAGGGATATGGCTGATCAGGCACCATCATCACCTCATGATAGAGCGCTCCCAACCGAGTCTACATCAATTTGGGCTCAAGTGATGAAAAGCAGCATGCCGACAGCAACAGTTTCTCAGAATGCTGGCCCGTTGGGAAGTTTGAGTGATAGCACAAGTGACAGCAGCAGTGATAGCAGCGATGATAGTAGCGACTCCGACGCAGACGACGACGAAGAGAATGCAATGAAAACGCTGACGATGCCCCTTCATTCAAAACCTTCCAGCAAAGAAGCTGATACCAACACACGAGTTGATGATGAACACGCACAAGATATTGCACAACATCAAACTAAATCAAGTGACAAACCAAAGCCGCCCCTTCCAAAAGAAATTATGGAAATGCCGAGCCAAAACCAAGACGGCGTGGTGTCTGCATCTCGAAAGCGCAGTAATTCCAATGCGACGACATTGGAAAAAGAAGCTTCCCCAACCAAAAAGCATAAATTGTTACCTGAGAAGCCGACGCCTGACTCTACTATGCCAGTTCCCAATGAAGTTAGCGCCCAAACGACGACGATCAACTCAGCTCCTGCCGCTCCAGTCCAAAACCTTCCAGCACCAAAGCAGTCGAAGCCGGAACCAATGCTATCAGTGAACGATCCGCACGGGGATTTCGCTAAGGTGTTTCAAAAACTCATCAGTCGGCAAGAGAATGAAAAGGTCGATGATCACTATGTGGCACGAACAATTGCCGCATTGAAGAAAAGCAGTGTCAAGGCTGAACCGGAGCATGTGGTCAGTATTCTTTGCCCCTTATTGACTAGACTTGGGTGCCATTGACGCGCTAACATTGACACCTTTTTCTTGAATTGTAGGCAAAATTATGCCGAGTGCTTGCTGACGAATATCGAAATCGTCACATCTCACCACTTGGCATGGTGAATGGTGCGCTGCGAGCCTTCTTGGCTATGCGCAAAGGTTACTCGCTCAACATCGATGAACCACACGACCTTAGTGACATGTGTCTACAGGTATTACTGCGTTTGATACGTACGACCAATCGTCTACACGAGTCGATGATCACTGAGAAACGGATTGCGCTCATGGAATGTCTGTCGGTCCTGCATCGAGCACTATGGACGAGTACGTCCTCAACAACCGCATTGGATTCATTCACGAGCAGCAGTAAACTATCAGGAGCAACGCAAGTTGGCTTTCAGCACGACTCGAAAGCCACCAAACACTATGTGTACCTTGCGTATGCGTGCGCGTTCTACGCGAGGCTTTGTGCTGCGGTTGAATCTTCGGAACGCGTGTATGTGTTGGCTTTCGATATTGTGAAGCACAGTCCAACAATTCTGGGTCTTTACCTTGTGCGAACGATCATGACGGTGATGCCGCGGCTGTTCCAATCGCCAGAGTTGACATTTTTGCAAGAAACAATCGAACACGCGATGCTCTTAATCGCCAACCAGTCGGCTGATGAGCGGGAATTAATTGGAGATGAGTCGAGTATGATGATTTTGAGTTCCATCGCGTCTATGGTTTCCCGAGACGCTCTTTCAGCTGCGATCGAGGAGGATCCGAGACGTGCTCAAAAGACGTTCGTGAACCGGATCTGGATGCAGGAGATTGATGAGTTGGTGTCTTGCGAAGCGACGGCGTCTGAATCTGAATACTCGGAGCGCTCTTTCGAGCTTGGAAAATGCATGGAGCTTTTAGCAGTCGTTTACGATCTGGATTTCGTAACGCGTTCGTTCTCAGTGGAGCGGTTTCAAACAGTTTTCAACGAATGTGAGGCAGCTAATGGCAACGGAAGGATCTTGCTGGTTCAATTGGCTGGAAGCATTGCGAGCGTTGTGGCAGCAAAACTGCCGGACGATGCGAGTGTTGCATACGTTGATACTATTGGCAGCTGGATGCAGCAACTGCTACGGAGTCCAAGTGAAAATGAGCCGACATATCCACAATTGCAGCTTGCGTGCGTTTCCGTGTGCGTGGATCTGGTGCTCGCATTGGCCAGCGCCAAGTCCGTCGTGGGGATCTGGTGGTGGAGCGCTCTGCATTGGGCGGAGCAGCAGCCCACCGAGACGATGTGGGAGTTCTCTGCAGAGTTTCTGCGGCGATTTCGACTCGCGGTTCTCGCCACAAGCAAAGCCAACGAGGTCAAGGCCGAGAAGTGATTGTAAAATGGGTCAAACGTTCACTTTTAGTTGTAATTTGTTGCTGTTTACTTTGCTATTCGGACCAGACGAGGATCGATTCGAACATCTCTCGATCCAGCTCCTTGATCCACGACTCTTCTTCGCTCGAGTCGCTCATTGAGACGTCGACTGATACAGGAAACGGCTCTATCACGGACGTTTGCGGCCCGTTGATGATACTGGTACAGTAGCCGCATTGCGCCGCGACGCTCTCCAGGTACTCGCACCGCTGCTTGAAGAACTCCACTTGCCGTTGCAGGTCCAGCACTTGTGCCTGCGAGCGTTCGCGGAGGCGTGCGGCCGCGATCCGGTTCTTGAGCTTGCGCACCTCCTCGGGGCTGTTGACGCCCTCGAGCACGTGGTCCGGGATCTCGATGGTCATGCGCTTGCGGCGGATGCGCTGTGGAGGGGACATGGGCTTGGAATCCATTGTGGTGATTCAAGTGTGTTGCTCTCTGTAAATTGCTGAATGGCAATCTATCCGTCTGCAGAGGTGGCTTCACAAAGGTCCCTTGAAGACCATCACTCTGTCTGACTAAAGGATGCAGATATGTGAGTGATGGTGCATTGTGCCAACGAAGCGACGCTGGAATGGTCGCACGAATGTGCAATTCAGAGTGAAGGTCGTGGGGGATATATGGCTATGGTTGCTCGAAGGTCGCGATAGATAGGCTAGCAGCGTCCTTTTATTCGGATGGTATCCTGTGCACGCTTTGAGGGAGGGTCTCTGGCGCTCTCCCCAGATAGAAACCTCCATAGAAACTCATAGAGATCATGGTCCGAGACCGATCGCGCGGCAACCGAGGCGGCGCGAAGCGCTCCACGCCGTACGAAGGCGCCAAGGAGAGCAAGAAGGAAGGCGGAGGCCGCTCGAGAGGCGGACGCGGCGGCCGTGGCGCTCGCAACGGCGGCGGCAAGGGCGGCAAGGGCGCCAAGCAGGAGAAGCCCAAGCCCAAAACGGCCGAAGATCTCGACCGCGAGATGGACTCGTACTGGGGCAAGTCCGAGGAGCACGCCTCCAAGAAGCTGGACGGCGACATGGACGACTACTGGAAGAAGAAGGACGACACGCGTACGTGTGCTCTTGCTGCTGCGATACAAAGAGGGGGGATGGTTGCTAATGGATGTTGATGACGCTGCTGCTTTAGCTGCCGAAGAGGACAAGAAGGAAGACGAATCGGCCGAGACCAAGCCTGCAGAAGAAGAGGAAGCCTCCAAGCCTGAAGCTGACGCCGTTGAAGCGCCGGCCACGGAAGAAGCCGCCGCCGACAAGGCGGAATAATCTGCTTCGGGGCGTCGCTACAGTAGTTCTTGATAAAGCTTTGTTTATCGCATCAACGCCATGCCATGCATTCGCCTTGATTCAAGACGTTCGTTTAGCTGTACAGATTTGCTTTGTTATCAAGGAAACACGAAGACGACAAGCTACTCAGCCGAAGACCTCTTGCAGTTTGCCCGCAGCCGCGAGCACGAGCCAGAGAAGTCCCACGACGACCGACATGAGCGACGACACGATGGCTATCCGGAACGCGAGCAGCTCCGAGCGCTCGCCCAGCCGGCCCGTGGCTTCGCCGTAGCAGGCCGCGAAGACGCCCATGGTCGCGATGGACGTGACGCAGAACGAGCCGAGGTACGTGAAGGACTTGACGGTGTCGTGCAATCCCACGGCCGGCAGCACGCCCAGGATGCCACCGGGGCCGGCAATGCCATGGACGATGCCCACGATCAGCGCTGTGCACTAAGAGAGAGACGCGTGAGTAGAAGCAGCGAGTGGGAAGATGAGACAAATGACGCACTTTTTGGGTCTGGGCGTTCTTGAAATCCACGCGTGGACACTTGCACATGCGCTTCTTGCTGCTCTCTCCGTCGCTCTTGTCGTCACCACGTGAGAGCAATTCCTGCAGATCCACCGTGCTCTCTGTGGGACTCACCTCTGGCACCGACGCGTGCTTCTCCTGCTGCAGTTTGCGCATGATCTCGCTCTCGGCGTCAGCCGCCGCGTCGTTCAGGAACATGTCCTCGCTCTCGTCTTCGTCGCCATGCGCCTCTTCGTCTTCCTCTAGCGCAGGCTTGGCGCGCAGTTTGCCCAGTTGGTGGCGCTTCCTCGAGGGCGAGTCCAGCGAGTCGCCATTGATGGAGATCGCGATGCTCTCCATGTCGGTGGCCGTGCCGTCGGTATCATCCGTCGAGTCTTGATGGCGCTCCTCGTCGGAATCTTCCTCCTCGTCGTCGCTGTCCTGGGCCAGCGGCAGCGCGCCGTTCTTCTGCTGCTGCTTCTGCTTGCGCCGCGTGGCTCTGGACTTGCGGATGCCCTCGGCCACGCCGTAGAGCCCGAGCGCGACCATGAACACGCCCACGAGCACGTCCGTGACCGTGTTGAGCACTGTGAAGTCCAGCTTCCCGTCCAGCGCGATAAATACGATAGCCATGAGGATGAGTCCGATGCTGTGGCCGCAGCCCCAGCGGATGCCGAGCGCGAACGAGCGCCAGGAGGACCCGGCCGAGAGCGTCGCGAGCGCGCTGAGGTGGTCCGGGCCCGTGAGCACGTGCACGAGCCCGAAGAGCATGCCCGTGAGCGCCAGCTGCAGCGTGGACGCGTGCGCCAGCGCCCCCTCGTCCGCGTGCATGCCCATGGCGCTCTCCACGCGCAGCGTCCGCGAAGCCATGAGGACGGAGGAGGAAGGGAGAGGAGGATCGGCACTGGTCCACATCATCAGCATGATAGTCAGCCCGTGTGTAGAAGTGGTACATGGTGCCAGTCAACAGTGACAGGTGGCGGCTAATTTGGTAATTTCCATGTGACACCGGGCTCTCTGGATGGGTTAAATGAGACTTGATGGGTGTAATACGGTAATTTCAGAAACGATGGGATCAGAAGTGATAAGAAAATGACAGAAATAGCCACGTCCTTTCACCAAATAGATATCCTGTGGATGAGATGGGAGCCATTCCGGAATCGACTCCATTGCTGCGTTGCTCCAGATCTAGACTGCGATGGGGCTCTTGGGGCGCTTTGCTGCTCGGCAGCTGTGCATGGGCGTTGGTTATGTCTATCCCGTCTACGCTTCTGCCCAAGCGCTCAAGGAACGGCGTCGCCAGGAGCTCCTGGAATGGCTCACTTTCTGGTACTTAACATTGCTTGGCTTCACGCTCTCTCTGACTCTAGAGACTCATGCTGCTTCCCTTGTGCCACAGGGTCGTGAATGCGCTCTTCTACGTGGTGGAGACGGTCGGCGACCCAGTGATCGGGTGGCTGCCGTTCTACTATGAGGCCAAGATCGCGCTGCTGGCGTGGATGGCGCTGCCGTCGTACAGAGGCGCGCGTGTGCTGCATGAAAAATGGATCGCCCCAGCCTTCAAGCAGCACGAGCAAGTGATCGACACGACCATCAACGACTTCAAGCGCAAGGCCAGTGAGAAGATGATGCTGGTGGCCAAGGAGACCGCTGCGTTGGCTCTGCAGAAGAGCTCGGGGATGGTCGCGCAGAGCCAGCAGTATGTCGCTACGCAGATCGTCCAGCAAGCCTTTGGCCGTCCTCCGACGCCGACTGCTGCTGCTTCAGCTTCAGGTGGAGCTACAGGAGCAGTGTCTTCATTGCTGTCGTTCTTCGCTTCCAGTGGTTCCACTGCAGCGACTCCAACGATGGATGCGAGTGCAGACGCAAAGGAAGAGCCAAGCCCAAGAAAGAGCCACAAAGCCAACCAAAAGACAGCCAAACTGGCGAAGGAGGCCAGCAGCAGCAAAAACGAAGAGCAGCGAAAGGCTGATCTCGCAAACAACGATGCTGATCTGAAGCCGGCTATGTCATCTGCAAAGGATGCCAAGTCCTCGAAACGTTCAACACCCCCAGCTCCAGTGAATCCTTCTTCGTCAACGCGCCAGGAGAAGAGCAAGGAGTTGGTTCAGCATTTCAAGAAGCTGCTGGTGAAAGGATTCAAGCTCCAGTACCATCCGTCTCCTGGAGTCGTCAAGTCTCGCACGCTGCGGCTTCTAGCGCCGAACTCGCGCTTCGTGGTCTTTGAGGCAGTGGCTGAGAACGGCACGACGAGCAAGAAGAAGTCGGTCAAGCTCCTTCTTCTCAACATCCGTCGCGTGTCTTCTTCTATTATTGATGAGAACGAGCCAAATCTAGCGCTTCACCAGGATCTGGAGCTGTCGCACGCGTTCCTGTTGGACAACGGCAAGGCCAGCTTGATCTTTGAGGCCGAGGCTCAGAAGACGCGCGATCTGCTTGTCGCGGGGCTTCGACTGCTGGTGACGGAGCAGAAGCGTCAGGACTCAGCAGCTCTCAACACGTTTGGAACGCTCTATGAGAAGCAGCTAGTGCAGCAGGCGTTTGATCGCATGTGTGCGATGATCCGGACCTAAAAGCAGGCTGAAAGAGATAACTCTTTAGTGACATGAAAAATGTAAAAATTAAGCCGAGCACAGAACCAACTAATAATGGCCAGTTGTTTCCGTCAGGCAGTTGAAGACATTTCAGCGTTCATTATGACGACATGAAGTTTGGAATTAACAGGAAGATATGTCCACCCAGTCCGGCTGCATGTTGATACCTCCAGGTCCCACTATGAAAACCTTTGCATGAAAGCGGACCCAAGTATGGCTTTCATAGTGGGACCTGGAGGTATCTTCGACAGAAGAGGTCTAACTGACTGACGTCATTTGTACCATCACCATGAAGAAAAGTTTATCGCGATGCACAATGGGTCAGCTTTTGTGTCATTTCTCTCACACGAACACAAGCGCGCACATTAATGCTGGCAATTGCTGAAGCTGGATTCGCCTATCAGTCGCGCACCTTTGCTGCCAGAAGTAACTACAAACCGCAAATCAATCAAATCAATCGAGCTTGTGTTGATGAAGCCATTCGCGAGTTCAAACGACGTGCCGCGAGTATCGAAGCGAGTATCCGTGTCGTGGTCGCGTGGGCCATCCCTTTGCACGACTGGAAAAACCGCTCGTTGTCATTTCGCTCCGCTCGATACGAAGTTACTTGCAGCGATCCCGACATAAATGATCAAACAACTGTCCAAGTCGTCATCACAGAGTTACAGGGGGTTGCACATCAACAAGTAGTCTCCAAGATCTCCACATACCTGGATACCTACGCAACAGCAACAGGGGGTGTTTTGGCGGCTGGCGGAGGTATAATGTACTTCGCAATCAACCAAAACGCTGTGGAACGGATCCCAGACGAAGCGATTCGGCCTATCGGTCGAGATCCTGTCCCTCCCAATGTTATTGTGGAAGTGGAAATGGGCCACAGTCCCCTCCCGGGTGCACTTCATCTTGCACGCGAGTATTTTGATGGTATCCCTGAGCTTCGTGCTATGGTTCTTATCAAGATTTATCCTCGACGTTCTAGCAGAAGGCTCGCGTGCCTGGCCATTCTTTTTCGACGCAATGCTCGTGGTCTAGCTAGCTTTGACGATGTTGTGAGCTTTGGAAACGCACCACTTGCCAATGGAACGCGTGGGGATCTGAACGACTTTGCGCCCCAGATACATGTCCCCCTTCGTAATCTGCCACAATTTCCAGCTCTGAGACGACATCAATTCTGGCAACCCGTACCGAGTCCTTGGGATGAACGAATTGACAGGCCATTCATGTCGGTGCCAAATCAAGACGTGTTTTTCCCGGGTGCCGTCCCAAATATTGCCCCACCGGATGGGATTCGCATCCATCTTTGGCCACTAATCATTCTCGTCGACAACTGTGTTCCATAGTAAATCGTCGCTGAGAGCACAAGTGAAACAAGCAGATATGATCGTGTAACTTGAAAAATGCATTACTAGTATACTGTAGAGCAAACCAGCAGAATATGGCGGAGAGCAAAGTCAGGGTCAAACAAGCCGAACATTATTACAAAAACCACTAGAATAATCGAAGATATAACACTTATTATTATGAATCAATCAGCATGCATACGGACGAACATTGCGGCAACTGCGAAGCCTTTTTCCTCTTGATCCATTCAGAGCAGGGTCCAAAACTCGAGCAAGACTGACAACTTCAACGAAGTCATTAAATTCGGGTACCTGAAACGCACAATCTGCGACTAGAGGCAGTGCCCACTTCATAAACTTGATCGCATTTGCTGGCCATTTGTAAAGTAGGTGTCTGAGTAAGTTTGACTCAAACCAAAAGAAATGCCACTCGTTATTTAGATCTGTCAACAGCGCCATGGGTGCCACATCACTTGGTGCTTTAGTTCCAGTGCTGACCAGCTGACCAATCATCTGCGCTTCATGCAGCGGCTGAATATTTCTGCGAACCATGATGACCATTCGCAATCCAGCCATTACGTCTTTTTGCTGTTTTGCCACACTGTCAACCAACACAAGATCAGCTTTTCCACGCAAAGCTAAGGGCAGTTGACAGTCCTTTACGATCATGAGCGTATCATCTTCACTTGCATCTTCGAGGAAGAATTTGTCACGAGTATTCAAATCCACGAGCGCATTGTTTCGTAAATACGTCATATATCGCTGTCTCTGGTCGATATTTGGCTGCCATACAAATCCCGTAATAGTTGTATCCACAGGTTCTGGAGCATACCCAAAGGAATCAACTTCTCCAAACTCGATTCGGAAATTCAGTTTCTCAAGTAGCAGTTTGATCTGCGTTTCTGTCAAGTTGGCAACATCGAAGTTTGGAGTTGAGCGATCGTAGTGCATGTTGGAAGGTCCATAATCATTCGGCAAACGAACAACAAAATGAGTTTTGTACGAGTTCGCGCTCAGGTTCTTTGTCCGATCGCGTGGAAGGTATGCCTCCAGATCTCGAGTGCGTCGCATAGGCGTGGATTCAACCGTACCGACTCCGAATATCGATGGCCCATCATTCAGATTGTCGACTTCACCCTCACTTGCATCTGAAAGTGATGCCAAATCATCACGTTTGCGAACCAAGAAAAGCTTCATATTTGCCGCAGAGCATGTCACAAGGTCTGGATTCTCAGTCTTGATTTGCTTCATAAAACCCAGAACTGATGCTCCGTGTGGCACTTTCGTTTCGAACCATCCCCTGATTCCACTATCAATAAAGGAATAGCCCAACCAAAGCATCGGCTTCTTCGTTCTGTTGCTGCAACGCGCAATAACCGCTGCAACGATCTCTCAGTTGGCTTTTGCTCGAATGATTGATGTGGAAAGAGCGAGAATGAAATCGCAGGGGCGGGGTGTTTGCTTTTGCTACCAATGTCTTGCGATCGATAAATTTGCTGGATCAGTGTTGAACATGCGTTTACTCCATCAAAAGCACTTAAAAGCTGAGCATCGCTAACATCAAGACCACATCAAAATACATTAATGAAGGATAGAGCCAAAACAATTGGCCAGAGATGAATGACAAGAGAGCCTCTTGGAACTCTCAATCGGCGTCCACCAAGCCCGACCGCGTGGTGATACAAATCTCTAGGAGATATTCGGATAAACGGCTGATGATTTCTATTCCATCCACAAATCGGTCTGTTACCAGGACGAAGCTCAATCAGAGGTAGGACTAAGAGAACACCGCGTTGTTCAACCACATTCACCACTCGAGGGTCAAGAGGAGCGCTTCCGAAGCTGACAATATCTTGAACGACTACTTGGTCGTTCTGATCGCGTCGAAACAACATAGCAAAGCACGCAAAGCGTGCGTCCGGTTCGCGATCGAATATTTTGATCAGAAGAACAGCGCGGAGGTGTGGTAGACCTTCAAAATATCGTTCACAGAAGTCCATTGCTTGCTGAGTCGAATAGTGATGAACGCTGACTTCGACAATAAGCCGAGGCGATACGGGGTCATCATTTGGAGCATCTGAAATCGCTGGTCGCATGGCTGTGTCCGGAGACCGCTCAACAACTTCTCCATTGTTGTACGTTACCCAAATGCGCCCCCACCGACGAGAAATTCATCGTTATGCTGGATTGCATAGTCTTCGAGTTGTCTTACGACCTTTGAGACTGCCACTTCATGAGCTGTACCAGGCACGTCAACTAACTCCACGTCGACAGTGGTGCCGTCTGCGCGTTTTCGTGCTTCGGTTCGATACGACGCTCCGACTGCACTGTTTTCCCAAATGCCTATAGGCACGTTGCGAGCTACGGGAACTCGAACTCCCAGGGCGCCATTCCTCACTAGTCCTTCAAACTCACGAATTGCAGCTTGGAATTGCGCTTGAGTGACTTGTCCGTTCATTGGAACGTACGCCATAGTCATGTGTTCTCCACCTGCGAGCATCGCTTCGTCCCAGACAGAGAATATCGGTTCCAACCGGTATGAGGAGGAGTGCACCGGCTCACATAATAACGAGAATTGTGAATGATAACATGAAGCCTCTATGATTGGTGATATGGAAATGCATCTAATAAATAGGTAAGTTGGTGTTTAGGCCTCCTCTTCGAGCGCGAGGGGCGTGTGGGTGAACGTGTAGGAGGACTCGTGGATGGTCGAGACGTTGCTGTCCTGCTCGTCAGACGACAGCTCATCGGCCGTCTTGTCTCCTTCCAATTCCTCAATGCCATCACGGCGTTTCTGGAACAGCCGCCGTCGGCCCGCGATGATCTTGGGCGTGATCTCGTAAAGCTCGAGATCGATCTCCAGCGGATCCACCGTGTGCGTGCCGTAGTAGTCCATCAGGAACGGCGAGTCGATCTTGTCGGCGTTGTGCTCCAGGTACTGAGCCACGCGATGCGAGACGAGGATCTGGCCACCAAAGCCGGCGTCGCCCACTTCGCTGGCGATCTGCTCCGACGCGCCAATGTAGAGCGTCTTGCCTGTGACGGGATGCTGCTGCACCACGAGACTGCCTTCTTCGCTCTCGTTGGTGTCGTGGATGCCCATGCGCACGCGAATGCCCTTGAACACGGCCTGGGGCTTGAGTCCTAGCACCCACTCGGTCTTGGTCGCAGGCACGATGCCTTCCAGCTCGGCCGGCCACTTGGCGTGCAGCAGACGCAGCTGCACCTCGAAGCAGTAGCTCACAGCGTCCTCAACAGTATGGAAAGCTAACTGGAACGCGTCGCCAACAGTCGTGATCTCGTAGCCGCCAAACTGGGGCAGCGCATAGCGCAGAATGTCGTCATGCTGGTCCTGCGCTTCCTCCATGACGTCGTCGGGTGCCTGGGCCCAGAGCGCACTGGACGACTCGATGTCCGTGAACACGAAGACCGGCTTCTCTGGAGCTGTCGAGGCCTCGAAGCCCACAAAGCTCTCGACGCGACGCGAAGCTCGCATTCTCTTCCACTCGGGCGACTCCTTGACGTGCGTGGGCAGGATGGGACTCAGCAGCCGCAGACAGCACTGCTGACTGCCGCCCATGATCAGCGCCTGGGCAGCTCCAAAGAGATAGTACAGCGTCGTGATCAGCCCCACCAGATAGTCCGGCACGGAGTCGACGCTGACCCAGGACAGGTTCATGAGCGCCACCTGCAGCAGCGCGTACGGCAGCGTGAAGACGGAGCAGACGATCATGAGCAGCTTGAGTCGGCGGTAGAGCGGCGAGGCCACGAGCTTCCCGTGCACATGCTCGTTCTTGCGGCCTGTGCAGCGCAGCACGATGATGGCGCCCACGGAGTACACGACCGAGAGGATGATGGCGCACGTCTCGATCTCGCACAGGTAGATCAGCGCCTTGTTGTAGCCGCGGTGGTAGATCACGATGGGCAGCGACCAGCCGAAGAACACGACCGAGATGAGCGCGGCGCCGACGCAGTAGCGCCAGATCGTGGCGCGCTCGTTCTCGCTGCCGCGGTCAAGCGTGGCCATGGCGAGCTTGAAGAGCTCTCGGGTCACGAGGAAGATCCAGTAGGCCGTGAGCAGCAGCAGCAGGTTGTCGGCCATGAGGAAGAACGTGAGCGTGTTGGACAGCGGCTGCGACGTCAGGATGAGCTTGGTCAGGTACGCGGCCTCGCCGCCGTCGCCGTTGTGGTCGGCCGTGAGCAGCGCGATCACGGCCGTGTCGGAGCTGCTCTCTTCCGAGGCCGAGAGCGTGCCGTCGTCGTACTCGCTCAGGTACTTGTTCATGGTGATCGCCAGCGAGACGTAGAGCAGCACGCCCACGAGCGCCTTGAGCGAGCTGAAGATCAGGAAACTCGCGATCACGAAGCGCACGGTGGAGCGCCAGATGTCCCCGCCCAGCTTGCGCATGTGGTAGCCGGCCAGCATCGTCGTGCAGAACGAGACCAGCAGCGCTGCCAGGTAGACGTAGAGCCATACTGTGTTGGTGGCCGTGAGCGCCTGGAGCGGCACCGGGAAGGCCGAGGCATCTGAGTCGGCGGAGGCTCCTGCCATGCAGACGAACCAGAGAGAGAGAGAGAGGGCCGGCGTGTCGCTTACCGCGTCCGCTCGGTTGCTCTTGTCGTTCTTCTCTCCTACTGAAGCGACACGCAGCAGCAAGAGCGCGATGATCCGTCCGGCCTTCCTTCCTTCCTTACGAGGCGACGACCTTGATGAGGGGCTCGGCCCAAAGGCAGAGGAGATAGCCAGTCACGGATTCGTCACATATGAATAATCAGAATACGGTGGGATCGTGAAAAACATGTTCAGAAAGAGGTAGTTAATGATCTTGGTTCAACTTGATAATAACCGTGTTTTGGGATTTTAAGAGAAAGAAACTCGGGTGTTGGCAATGCGGCATATCCAGCAGGATTGGGTGTGAAATATTGCTGCTCTGGCTGGCACCAGCAGAGAGACGACATTCGAGATGACGCCATGGCGAGTGAGTAAGGCTGGCTGGTCGCTGCTGCTTCCCGCCTCATTCTCTCTCTCTCGCTCTCGTTGCCTCAAGATCTTGCTGTTGGATGAGAATCGCCTGGTTGTGCATAGATGCGGCGGATTCAGCTGCTGCCAGATGCAGCTCACCAAGTGGCACAAGGATGTCAGATTAATCACAAGAAGCCAGGCTCTGCTGTCGTCCGGCCTGCTATATCGTGCGATTGCTGTCGCCGCTCGCATGTGTGCCCTCTCCGGATCGCGACAGTCGCAAGAAAGCTCCAGCTGCAATCAAGCTTCTGGAAACTCCGACGAGTCGACGAACCGATCTGATTTTTGTGGCGGGCAACCTTTGTGACTGCAGTTGCATTTCTCCTCAGAGGACGAGAGTCTTCGTGGCCTCAATGCCACGCCACGGAAAGCGAAGAGACCGCTCGACGCCACTATGGATCCTGAAGCGGACACCACTGCCGCAGAAACCACAGAGCTACTCGTTTCCTGTACTAAGAAAGCTATCCAGTGCCAGCTCGCGGGCTTTGAGGTCGGGATCTCAACACACTGCATGCGATCAGCACGATGTACAGACCTCTGGCGTCCATGACATCTCCGCACACGCGAACGAGCCTGTTGGCAGATACAAGATATTGAGATTCCTGTACAGCGGATACAGCAAACCTTCTAACAAAAGGTAGCGCATCTCTCAATCTGCAGACGCATCACCATCAAGAAAGCTCGCAAAACAAAACCAAACGCAATAAATAAAATCCTATTTTAAATGAAAATTTGGCAGTACGCCTGAGTGCGATCTCGACGACAGCCACGATACTTTTGCTTGCGACCTTGATACAGAAAAGGATCTGGCTAGACTCTGCACTTCACTTCATCAAACTCTGCCACCTGGAACGAGGAGTCCGCAACTGCCCACTTCACAAAATTCATGGCGTTTCTTGGCCACTTGTAGACTAAATAATCGATCATATTTCCATGAAACCAGAAGAAATGCCACTCAGATCAGTCAGCAATGCCATGGGTGCCACACTTGAAGGCGCTTTAAGACCAACGCTGACCAGTTGACCGATGATCTGGATGCGGTAGGATTTATTTGCGAACCATGATAACGAGTTGCAATCCAGCCATAATCTCTTTGCGCTTCGCCAAATTGCTAACCAGCACAAGATCGGCCTTTCCACACAAAGCAAACGGCAGTTCGTAGTCCTTTGCGGTCATGAGCGTCGTCTTCACTCTCGTCTTCCAGAAAGAAGTGCTCGCCACTATTCAACACCATCGGCATATTGTCTCGCAAGTACGTCATGTACTTTTGGCTCTGATCCAACTCAGCAACGTCTGGATTCCACGCAAATACCGGAAGGCTTGTGTCCTCAGGTTCCGGACCAAACCCATAATAATCACTATCTCCACACATCATACTCAGGTTCAATTTTCGTTGCAGTTGCTTGATTTGAACATCTGTCAAGCATGGATTGGAGTTGAACGGTCGTAGAG